>SSNQ01000401.1:189085-246695 GCA_006942095.1 Nothobranchius kuhntae
GAGGAGTCCAGAGATTTAAACCAGTCAGCTGGTGGTTTGTTTGGGATCATCGAGAATAAGTAATTTATTCTGGGTAAGACCATCATTTTAATTGTAGCAACCCTCCCCATGAGTGATATTGGTAAGGATTTCCATCTTGCAAGATCATCTTCCACTTTCTTTAAAAGTGGGATGTAGTTTAGTTTGGTTAGATCTGCCAACTTGGGAGAGACATTAATTCCCAGGTATGTGATATTCCCTGACTCCAATTGTGTATTAAGTAAATTGACAAAAGAGAAATTAATTGGTAGAACTGTGGATTTTAACCAGTTTATAAAGTAATCTGATACTCTTGAAAAAGAGTTTATCAGTTCTATTGAATGGGAGAGAGAGGATTGAGAATTCTGGAGAAAGAGTAAAACATCATCTGCATAAAGACTTATCTTATTTTCTATTTTCTTTCACTCTATCCCTTTAATATCAGTTGTTTGCTGCCGCTATTGGTTCGATAAAGATAGCAAACAGTGAGGGGGAGAGTGGGCATCCCTGCCTGGTCCCCCTCTGAAGACAGAAGCTAGCTGATATTTGGTCGTTCGTCCTGACACGTGCTGTTGGTGAACTGTATAATGTTTCTAGCCAGTTTATGAAGAAGTTCCCAAAACCAAATTTATGTAAAGTTGCATATAAGAACTTCCAGTTAACTCTATCAAAAGCCTTTTCTGCATCTAGAGATAATATACTAGTTTCTATGTTTCTACTGTAAGAGAAATCTATCAAATTAAGTAATCTACACGAGTTTGTGGATGACTGTCTACCCTTAATGAAACCAGTTTTGTCAGGGTGTATTACGAAGGGGGTTACCTTCTCTAATCTTTTTGCCAGGGCTTTACAAATTATTTTGAGATCAACATTAATAAGAGAAATTGGGCGATAGCTGGTAGGAAATGCAGGGTCTTTGCCTGGTTTTAACAAGAGACTAATATTGGCTGAATTCATGTTTGGCTGTAATCTGCCGCTCTCTTCGATTTCCCTCACCATTCTGAAAAATATTGGAGCCAGAATGATCCAGAATTCTTTGTAGAACTCTACTGGGAACCCGTCTGGACCTGGAGCTTTCCTATTCGTCAAGGATTTAAGGGCTTCCTGGAGCTCCGCTGATGTTAGTCGCGAGTCCAGGACTGTAACTTGGCTGTCTGATAATTTAGGAAGTGTTATCCTGTCAAGGAACTCATCGATCCCGTTATCTGATGGGTTTATCTGTGGTGAGTACAACATTTGGTAAAAGTCTCTGAAAGTGTTGTTTATGCTTTCAGGGTCATAAACTATATTCCCGGTTGAGTCTTTAACAGCAGATATGGTAGTTTTCTCTTTATTTATTTTTAATTGGCTAGCTAAGAATTTACCTGATTTATTACTATCTTCGAAGTTTTCTATTCGTACTCTTTGTGCTAAAAATTGTGTCTTTTTGTCAATAATTCCATGAAGTTCTAATTTAGCTTTACGTAATTTGCTCATTAACTCTTCTTCTGTGGATGCCTCTAAAGACAATGATTTCCTCTAACTCCTGAATACGTTTCTTTTCTGTTTTTTTCTTATGTGATGAGAAAGAGATTATTTTACCTCTCATCACTGCCTTTCCTGCCTCCCAGAGAGCAGATGCTGATGTTCCAGGCAGGTCATTATGTTCTAAATATAAAGCCCACTCCTTTTTAAAAAATTCTATAAAACCTTAATCTTTAAGCAGTGATGTATTAAACCTCCAGTTTTTGTTTGGTGGGATTGTCTTCTTATTTACCAGAGTTAAAGAAACCAGAGCATGATCGCTGACAGCTATGGGGTGTATCTCAGTGTCTGAAATGTCAGCCAACAATGAGCTGCTGACTAGAAAATAATCCAAACGTGAATGAGAGTGATGGACGTGTGAGAAAATGTATACTCTCTACGGTTAGGATGAAGAGATCGCCATGCATCACAAAGCCCATAATCTCTCATGTACTGTTTAACTATGTTAGTGGATTGCCAATTGCGCTGAGTCCCAGCTGTACTGAGCCTGTCTGTTAAAGTATCCATCCAAAAATTAAAATCGCCTCCAAGTATAAGTGGACAGTCCAAGTGTTCGGAGAGCACAGAGAAAAAAAATTATGAAAGAATGGAGGGTCATCAATATTTGGACAGTATATGCTGACGATACATAAGCTTTGGTTCTGTACAGATATTTTTAACATTATAAATCTACCCTCTGGATCAGAGACTGTGTCCAGTACTGTGAAATTGATGTTTTTGTGTATTAAAATAGCTACACCTCTTTGGCTAGAGTTATAGCATGCAGAGAACATGCTGGGAAACTCAGGTGTTTTAAGTTCTTCTGCAGATGTGGCAGATCTATGATTCCCTTGTAATAATATTACATCTGCTTGCACTCTCTTTAACTGATCAAAAAAAAAATTTATCTCTTCTCTCAAGAGCCAGCTCCATGTACGTTCCATGAGACAAACCTTAGTGCACCCGTAGATGTGTGTGTGAGTAGCTATAATAGGATGCCTTCATGTGTATGAGATAAAATAAGTAATTAAACGCATACATTAATCTCATAGTAAATAATAAGGGTATTATAATCACTATTATTATTTGCAACATTAATAAAAAAAAGTTGCAAAAATATTTTTTTACAATATTAATATAAAGATATAATGCTGATAATGACAAAGTATAAATAAATAATAAAAATAAAAACAATAATAATAATAGCAATAATAAGACAAGCCCAACAGTGTTTTGATTGTGCAATGAAACGTCTTAGGCTACTTATCTGTATGACTGTGTGTATGGAGTGTGTGTGTGTGTGTGTGTGTGTGTGTGTGTGTGTGTGTGTGTGTGTGTGTGTGTGTGTGTGTGTGTGTGTGTAAAGAGAAAAATAGAAGCTAATTATGCCATGCAGATGTAAAGATCCAGAAGCAGATAAAAAAAAGCTGCTGTCTGTTCTCCTGGCTCCAAGGCGATGTCCCCGATGAAAGGTGATGTTTTTAACTGTTTCCTCAGATATCTTCATGTGGGTGTGGAGAAAGTTCTTGATGGTTTGTTCGCAATCCTCCGCTTCTCCTCCAGTCTGCTCTGGAAGGCCTGCGAACACCAGGTTATCTCTCATGCTGCGTGATTGGAGATCCAGAACCGTCTCCTTTAGAGCTTTGTTGTCCTGGGAGATCCGATCTAGTCCTGCAGTCAAGGAGGAAACCGATTCCCGCAGAGACGTGCTCTCAGCCACGAGCCGCTCCACCTGCTCCTGGCTAAACTCCAGAGATGTTCGGAGGTCCTGGAACTCCTTGTGAAGCACCTCTAGCAGGTGGAGTCGTCCCTCAAATCCCAGAAGCTGTTTATCTGTGGACTGTAATGAATCTAGGACATTCTTACGGGGAGATGAGGCCTCGGGCGAGTCCTGGGGACGGCTCCTCTTGGTCCCAGGTGTTTCCGTCTCAGCTGCTGCTGCTTTCTTTGGTCCCATGACAAAAAACTCAAAAACTTCGTCAATATATATTTGCAAACTTTCTATATTTTCTCCACTTACCTCCAGGTTGAGTGTGTTATATTTACCAGATTTATTTTTTATTTTTTTGCGATGACAGTGAATAAATTAGGCGAAAATGCATCTTAATTGTTTGTGGAAGTTGGTTAACGAGCGGCTATCTGCTTCAAACGCTGCCGTGTGTCCGGTGATGGGCCGTCAGCGCATGCTCAGTCCATCCACATGTATTTTTTTTTCCTATCATAAAGAGTGTACTGTTTAAACCCGTATACCCCATTCTCAGTCTTGAAATTATCATTTGATTCCTGTTACTCATTGGAATGTTTTCCATTTTACCCACTCGGTCCCTAATTTTATATAGATGTCTTCCCTTTTCCTCTCTTATCCAATGCTCTTGCCATTTTTCCATAAGTATCTTCTTAACATATCCTTTAATTTCTGCCATGCTATACGATGACCACCACATCATTCTTTCGAGTAGCTTGTTTAGCATAAAAATCCGCCATTTCGTTGCCTGCCCTGGTTCTTCTGGCCGCGCCCTTTTTAAAACTCAGGAGCTGATTAGGGATTGAGCGCAGCTGGAAAGGCAGGAGGGAGGAGGGGCTGCTCCTCCCTGCAGGGAAGTGGAGCAGGAACAGGAGCATGTAGAAACTGGTGACCATAACAGTTTGTTTTAAATAATGATAACAGAACAATTAAATACTAAAGCAGTCACTATTGGACATATCTTAGGTTTTACATCACTGCTGCATGTTCAGATATAATTTTTCTAATTTCTTTAATTTTAATTAGCTTAAAAATCAGGAGAGTGACTGTGACCTGCAGTTTTGCTTTTCTAAAGCTTAGACTTTAAAAGTATTTGATCTTTACTTTGGAATAAGGTTGAGAGACTTGCTCAGTCATTATTTATGTTGATGGTTTGAACAACTTCAAATGTGCATCCATTCGTAGAGTTGTAGTTTACAGAAATGCCCCAGGATGAGGGCAGTTCCTGAATGAACCTGCAATAAAAAATAAGCTCTTGTATGGAGCTAGGATTGGGACAATATTCAGCGTAACGCTGAATATTGTCCCAATCCTAGCTCCATACTCTTGCTTTAGTGTAAAAACAGCATAAGAAAAGTTTATTTTTCACTGGGTTTACTGTTATGACCTCTGGTCTGATTAAGAGTGAAATCTAAAAGTTGACTTAAAAAAAAAGATTGCACACAAAGAATCGGGTACGGTTGATGCTTCTCTGTCCATCTTTTAAATACAATCTTTATTATCTATGTTTATGTATTTAGCAGACGCTTTTGTCCAAAGCGACTTACAAGTGATAATCGGCATATTGCCCTTGAGGCTAACAACAACAATAACAACAACAACTTGACATCAGTCATGGAGAGGAGGGAACAAGGAGTGGACGGTAGAGAGGGGGGACGGGTGCAGGGAGGGTGCTAGTTAAGAAGATGCTCTCTGAAGAGCAGGGTCTTCAGGAGTTTCTTGAAGATTGAAAAGGAAGCCGCTGTTCTGGTAGTGCTTGGAAGTCATTCCACATTTGTGGATTTACTGGTGTTTAACTACAAACATGGTGGTTTATATAAACCTATCATCTGTATCTAATGACAGCAGCATCAGACGGTTTGAGTGAAAAGCCAACAGGGCTCTAGGAAGCATCCTCTCTGTGGGTGAATGGGAAGCAGGAGTTAACCCTGGCTGGACTGCCATCACGCCGTCTGCTCTGCAGGAAAAAGTGTCCTGTCTCATTTCATGCATGAGCGTTTGAGCACGCCCACAGCAGTGCATCATGGGCTTTGTTCCACTTGACGGGCCATGACGCTGGGAGAACATGCTGCAGGGACCCGGAGCATCAGTGTGGCTCCTTCATATCAGTCTGTGCACTTAGACTTAGAGGAGTGGATATGTCCCCGAGAGCTCCACAAACACACAAAGCAACTTTTAGTGAAGTAAGAAAATAATAAAGGTTATGTAAGAATGTACTAAACTCTTCAGCTATGATTGTCCGCCCTGAGACTGGGAGACCGTGGGTTCAAATCCCAGTTGTGTCATACCAAAGAGTTTAAAAATGGGACCCAGTTGACACTCAGCATTAAGGGGTTGGAACGGGGATGGATCAAATGCCGAGAACAAATTTCACCACAGCAGTGTCACAGCTAATGGGACTTTAACTTTTCAGAAGCAGCTTGCATTGACTAGTCTAGAATTAATAAATGGCGTCATTTTGGTGATTATTAGATCTGCTGCTTCCTCTCTTGGTCCTCCAGTGGAGCTAACTGATTGTGTTGGTTTACATTACAATAACCATCTGGATGTGAATTATGTTCAGCAACAAAGAGCTTATTCACAATAATTAGACGGTTTTAAATATAAAAGAAACCGAGGCATGAACCGATTAGAAAATGAACCTAACCACAGGCTCAGCGCCCTCTGAGGAAGCATTTCGTAGGAACAAAGTTAAACGTAGAATCAATAAAATTCAAATTGAAAAATCATCCTGAAGGGAAATAAAGTATTTTTGTAACTAATCTTCATTCAAGCAGTAATAAAAACCACAGAACAGCTAACAACAATGATCTCATATTAGTTCATAATCTTCAGAGAATGATTAAAGATGCTGATGGCGGTGGGCAGGAAGGATCTCCTGTGGCAGTCTGTGTTACAGCACCTCTGAAGGAGCCTCCCACTGAAGGTGCTCTGTTGCTGCATGATGGTGACACGAAGAGGATGCTCTGGGTTGTCCATCACCTTCATGTCCGGTGGTTCCATTCATCCCCAGAACAGAACCAGCTTTCTTTATCAGGCCTTTTTAGGTCCCTGGCTCTGACGCTGCTGCCCCAAAAGGTGATGGCCCAAGAGATTACACTCTCCACCACAGACTAGAAGGTATGCAGCATCTTGCTGCAAACCTTGAAGGATCCAAGATTCCTCGAGAAGTGCAGTCTACTCTGCTCGTAGATTGCTGACTGTTGTGTCTCCAGTGCTGTCTGTTGTCCATGTGGATATGGAGGTATTCGCCTCCTATGATGCGAATGGAACATGGCCTATTCCTGTTTGTTCTAAAATCTACAATCATCTCCTTTTTTTAAAGATTAGGTGATTGTTCCCACCAGAAAGCACTCCAGCGGCTCTCTGTACTCCGTTTCTTGACCGTCTCCGATACAGCTGACGACTGCAGAGTCATCTGAATATTTCTGCAGAGTCACGTCTCTGACTTGTACCGGTAGTCTGAAGTGTACAGAACGAAATGGGATGGCACGAGTATCGCCCCATGAATCACCACTCCAGGAGGTTATTTATGCACCTGTTATTATTTTAAATGGATTATTAAAAAGAAGAAAAGACTGATGGATTGTATTTGTTTTTGGGTCAAAAGTTCCTGCAGAAATGAATCGCCTGACAACATGTAAAGCTGTAAAGTCGGCTGGCAGCAATCGTGGTTCTAGCATGAAAGCTGATGAACTAAAAATAAAAGATCAGTTTTGATCAAAGTAAAATGGAATAAAATTCTCTTTATTACAATCACCGAACGAGGGATGAAAGCAAAGCAGTAACAAACAGAAATGAACCAAACTTTGTGAAGAATTTCAACCACTCAACAGAATTACTAAAGTAAGTTTAACATTAAAACTAGAAAGTATTAAATGCAACACAGATTTTCACGTTTCTGAGCATAAAAACAGTTTCTAAAGAATCTCTGAGCTCTTGATTTAACTCATAAAGCAGTATGTAATTATAACCATTCTACAACATAATTATATATATTTTAAACTCTATTGTTCACTCAGTACATGAGCCAATTACATGCCACTTTCCCACAGAAAGATAAAGTTTAGGGTCAAAGGTGAAGAAACCGGTTTACTGTATCATTTCCCATCATGCCTCTGGTTTAGCGAGCATCTTGTGCAGTGAAATCCCACACCAGCTGCTACTTTTAGCTCTGTAAAGGATACCCACGAAGCCTGAGAACGTCCGTCTGCACGGCGGTGTGGAGTAGCTGCACAAGTGGATCTACAAGAACACAAACACAACAGGACGCACGTAAACAGAGATGCTTCTCTACTCACACATGGGAAAAGCACGTTTCTTAGAGTTTATTACTTCAGCTGAAAGTCCAAAGGGAATTAAGGAGTTCCTTATAAACCAGCACTAAAAAGTGTTTATTACAACTGGTTTGTTCTTATTATTCCGATCTGACCTGACGGAGGAGACCACTGGAGTTATTAGCCACGCAGTTTTCCAAACCTTATCAGACCTTTATAGCAGTGAAGCTCAGACGTGACACAAGTTTAACACTCGTGTTTGAATTTTAAAGCTCTTTGTGACCGCGTGTGTTTTTTCACTCAATGCAAATTTTCCTCAAATCTGCATTGCACTGACGCCCTGTTTCATACTTTGGTTTGCTGTTTCCTCTGCTCACACTCGTGTGTTTAACCCTCTCAGGCTCAAAATAAGGACGAACAACGAAGTCCTTCAGGGGAACTTCTGAGTTAAAAAACGCTCATGAAACTCGTATGTGGAGTAACCAGGTAGGCAGGTTTTAACGTCGTAAATCTGCAACACCTGCCTCCAGAGGGTTGAACACACACTCACAGACACTGTCCTGCTCATTATCTCCCCGAGGGCGAGATATAAAGATGGATCATTTAATTGCACGTGTCTATGGCTGTCATATATTTTCATTTTCTCCTGACAGAGCGAAGACGGCAGGGCAAATTCCAGCCCCTCAGACGGCTGTTTGGGAAGAAAAAGAAAAGGGAAGCATCGAGAGGATTTAATGGAGAAGAGTTAAAAACTCGTTTTTCAACCGTAGAGGTGTGCGGCGGAGTCGTGTCTGACAATGAGGAGTCTCATAAAAATCTGAGGTGGGTGTGGAGACTTTCTAAATAAAGTTATAATTTTAGAAAGTCTTAAAACACGTTCATAAAACTCAAAAGTTCTTACTGTTTGTGAAGCAGAGGGTGAAGTGGTTTCCTAGGAGATGTGATGATGAGTTTTATTCTGCAGCTTGAACACAACAGAAAGTCATGCTGTAACAGTGAAGTTACTCGTTTTTTTGTTTGTTTGGTTTTTTTTTGGGGGGGGGGGGTGTAGGGAAGTGAATTCCATCGGATCTCGAGCTTTCTCCCACGACAGCATCTTTATTCCAGAAGATCCCCTGAAGAATCTGAGACTGGATCACAACATGTCCCAGGAAAACGTTTCAGATAAAGTCAGAAATCTGCAGGTGGGCCCATAAAAATGCTACACGTCCGTTTTATCTGGATGAATATATTTTAATGGTGTGTTTTTATCTGGTTGACTACACAGCGACAGATAGCACAAGGTATAAAGTTTGGCCAGAGGCCCTCTTCTCTTAGGAGGAGTGAGGGAGATGAGGGCAGCTCAGATGAGGAAGAGGTTCCCCGAAGTCCTCTGAAGGTCGTGGCTCAGGTAGAAGCTGAGCCACCAAGTGCAGAACCGAAGGTAAATCTCCAATTTTGCTCATATAGTACTCTTTACACAAACAACGTTGTTGGAACCTTCACGGCTCATTGTGTTGGGTTAAAATAAGAAGTTAAAGAAAACATTCAGGTTGAACTTCAACATTTGAACCCTAATGGGCTACACAGAAGGCCCAGGAGGGCTCCACTACTGACAAAAACACAGAAATGTATTAAAATGGGATCGGAAAGCTACTCCAGCTTCCTAACAGTCTGAAAACATGACCGTCAGGTGTATTGGTCTCTCTAAATTGTCCTTAGGTGTGAGTGTGTGTTGCCCCGCCTGCGTGCCTGCTGTTTGTCTGGAGACAGCTGGAGATAGGCACCAGCCCCCCCCCCTGGATAAGCGGGAAAAAGGATGGCTGGCTGCAATTGGAAAGCGACATGAATAAAGCATGCCGAGTTTGTTGATATAAACTAGAATGGGATGTTTGCAGGTCCCGTACTCGTACATGGACATCGTATCAGCCTAAAGATTAGAACTGTGTGTGCGTCTTGACTTAAGACAATTAGGCTTTCAACAAAAATGACGGCGCGTGTAGACGCAGCGACCTCACGCTCTCCTAAAAATGTGGCGTTTTGTTCGTCGAGTAAGTGTCTTTCTGCAAGTATTTCTTGCCAGTCCACGTCGGAATATGTGTACAGTCATCAGGCTCTCTTACACATTCGGAGAAGCAAGATTTGCCAAGTTTTGAACACTAACGTTGAGATGTTAAAGGAAATAGGACTTCTGCGACAGCCTGCTAGCTGGCCTAGCAACTCACAGGACTCGCCTGCTACCCCTCCCTGGGCAAGGAGACGTCGAAAGCGGTGCGCTAGGACAAGGAAGTAGGTCAAGCGTGGAGGTGTCCGAGTCAGGCTTGAGGCTAAGCCAACTCGCCCAGCCATACCATCTATCCTCTTGGCCAACGTACGATCTCTGGACAATAAAATGGACAACATACGACTTCTGAGATCAGCGAATTGCAGAGTAAGTGACTGTTGTGTGCTAGTTTTCATTGAGACATGGCTTAATGACAACATTCCGGACTCGGCTATACAACTGGAGCAGCTAGCATGCTACAGAGCCGACAGGGCTCTCGTAGACGGAGGCAAGACCCGAGGTGGTGGGGTCTGTGTTTACATCCGTGACGAGTGGTGTCGTGATGCCACTGTAGTACGCAAACACTGCTCATCACTGGCGGAGTTCATGATCGTGAAGTGTCGCCCCTTCTACTTGCCCAGGGAGGTAAGTTCGATCTTGTTGGTCACTACTTATATACCTCCGTCTAGCAACGACAGCGATAGAAATGCGGCGCTGAACGAATTGCATCAGGCCATCAGTGTGCAACAAACAGCACACCCAGACGGTTTCATCATCTTCGCAGGAGACTTTAATCATGCTGATCTTAAAACTGTTCTCCCAAAGTTTCATCAGCATGTACATTTTCCAACAAGGGGAGATAACATATTGGACCTGGTCTACACACAGGAAAATGGAGCATACAAAGCCATTCCCCTCCCCATATCGGCACCTCTGATCACCTCACTGTTATGCTAATGCCAGCATACAGACAAAGAGTGAAGGTCATCAAACCTGTTATGAAAGAGGCAAGAGTGTGGCCCATCGACATAAATATACTGGACATCTCCTTTCCATAGGCTCCAATATCACGTTTTTGTGCTAAAATGGGAGGTGGCCACCACCGCCATTTTGACCGTGTCACAGGTTCCGTCAAGCCCAGACAATTCCAAAAAAGGGAAGAGAGGTGGAGCTGAGGGTGGGGCTGTAAGGCTGGGATCAACTGATGACACCCGGTCAAACTAGCTACAAGCTAACCTGAAGCTAACCCTGGCTAACCCAAAGCTAACGTGGAGATGGGAGCTAAGCTAATGGAGGTAGCAACCTAGCTACAACCGGAGTTAACTGTGCACAACACCAGAGCTTCTGAGTCAGAGATACGCTGGGCTGACCGCTGGGTAAAACCGGGTGGAACACAGAGGTCTCCGGAGAGCTCCACAAGCCGGCAGCCGCACAGCAGACAAGCGCCGCTGCGATCAGAGATGCGCAGAGCTGCCGCTGGGGAGAACCGGGTGGGAAGGTTTCCATCCCAGAGCTTCACAAGCCGTCAGCCCGCGCATCAAACAGAAGCCGCTATCAGACAGAGATGAGCCGAGCTGCAGGGAGAAACATCGGTCTCCCAAGAGCTCCACAAGCCGATAGTCGGAACCCAGCTCCACCAACATGTTATATTTCAACCCATTTTCTAAAGTGCAGCATTATGTTAAATGCACTGGGTTTTACCCTATTACATTTAAATTTCATGGTTAAACAGTACATGTTAAAATCTAAGCTCAGCTCGGCAGTGACCTAAAATACATAAATATAATTTTACTTACCGAAAAAAATGAAGTGGAGACTCCTTGGACGCTCTATTAGTGCAATTAATGCCACAGCAAGTCATTTTGTCCAACAATTGCACAAAAAATGTCCAAAACAGAATACACACACACAGAGACTCAAAATCCCGAAGCAGTTTCCAGGCCAGACCGAGGCTGTACTGAGGCCTTTCCACTAGTGGTGTGCATCTCTACCTGACTCACGATTCGATCCGATTCCGATTATCTGCCTAACGATTCGATTTGAGTCTGAAATGCATCACGATTCTTCACACAAAAATTGTCATTACTTAATAAAAGCAGTAGAATAGTTTTCAATTTCTTTTTGATTTCAAAATCCCTGAAAAACAGAACATTCATCTATTCACTATAGTGAGCAATAATGTTTAAAGTGTGCTGCCTATAATTACTTAAATATTATAAGAAATAATGTTTTCGGTAGAGCAGCTTTAAGATAGAATATTACTGAACTTAAAAATAGTAAACAAATACTGTTAAGTGATTCTTTCACATCCAGGATCCCAAAACCGAAATTAGCCCAGACATCCGATTTAAATGTAACGGGTACATCTTTGATTACTGGTAATGTTGGCCCTGTGTCCCTGTCCGCCTTTTCTGTTTTAAATTGGCGCTAGGGCAACGCAGTGCGCATGTCATTGCAACTCTGCCCCCAGAAGTAATTGTAAAACCTCAAAACTTTATTGTCCTGCATAGACATAGACCGGGGTCGGCAACCTGTTCCCATCAAAGAGCCATTATTACCCGTTTCCCACAGTAAAGAAAACATTGGGAGCCACAGCAGCTGCGGCGCTGTGGGCGGGGCCTACTCTCAGACAGCAGAGCGCTGCTCACAACAGGTGACAGCAGCCGGTACCGGTCGCTCGTGTACGTCAAAGTTATCTTTCATAAGACGATGATCAATAAAACGATTTATATAAAGTGGATCCAGAAGTTGTAGCCCGTCTCTGCTACAATATTTAGATATTTTTCACCCTGTTGGTGGTTTTACTGAGCAGGTGCCACTTTTGTCATACGTTTCTTTTTAAAACATGTTTAGACTGTTCAGAATACAAATCCAGGCTCTGTCACGCTTGATTGTTGTAATTAAACTTTGTAGGTGGGGAAGGTCAGAAAAGGATCCGGTCATTTCGTTTTTCCCTCATTTACAGTGACAGAGACAACGGCGCGGTGCGCCTAGCTCTGGTGGTAATCAAGTTTAATTATATCTATTTCACAAGAAAACAGAACAGTTAAAAGCAGGGCTTTTGCTGACTGGACAGTTCCCGTATTTGACCGTTTATTTTGACGGAGAAAGAATAGAAAGAACTACCCCGACGCATGCAGACGAACTGACGTTTTATTCTACGCACATCGCAGATGTAGCTAAATCACTCAAGAAAAGATTCCCATCTGAACATCTGAGCTGGACACTGCTCAGCGCAGCTCACTGTCAGCGTGTACATAAGGTGCACAGCGAGCTGAAGATGTGGAGAGGGGCTTGGAGCACGTCGCAGAACCAGAGCGCATGCAGGAAGATTCCTCCGACTGAAGCGAGACTTGTCACTTAGAAAATGTTCCCTGATGATGAAACTTTGGCTGAATAGCGCTTGTTCCTGTCTCCAATGTGGCGACACATCCAGGAGCCGTCTGAGGAGAGTCCCAGAATCTCACATCGTCTTCAGCTCAGGAAGCGCCTATGATTACGCACAAGCGTGACGCATCAACCCGTCTCACAGTAAGACCGGGTTGGACCTGTTCAGGTTTACGCAGACAATCTTTCCATTTAGAATTGGCTTACAGATGTAAAATTAATGCAGTAAAATATAAAGCATTTTATTTAAATATCCATTCATTATTTTACAAGCACAGAGAGCCGCATCAAATGGATGGAAGAGCTCCAGAGCCGCGGTTGCCGACCCCCGACATAGACATAGGGAGAAAATCTCATTGTCACGTTGCTGCATCGATGCAGAATCATGCACAGCTGAATCGCAATGCATCTTAGAATCGATCATGTTTCCACCTCTACTTTCCACGGAGCTAGCTCTGTGGTCACGTGGGTCTGAGGCTCATTAATTATACAGAATTTTAGGCTTTTAATACACTTAAACAGAAGAGTGAGAAAAAAATTCACCCCCCTCAGAGTTGTCATGAGTGTAAACTAGATCATTTAAACCAAAAACATGTTTTGGTACCAGGCTGTAAACATGTTTATTTCTGCTGTGAAATTTGTATTTTTAACATGGGAGTCAATGAGGATTTGCTCGCTTCTGACACCAGCCCCTCGTGGATGAGGGTGGAACTGCAATTTTTGGTACTTCTGGGTTGGACTCAATTTTAGAGCCGCATTGTGGGGGCTTGGTGTGGCCACAGGGGGCCACCTCTGCTCTTCAAGACTACTTTGGGTCAACTGATTGGGACATATTCAAGGAAGCAGCTACCTACAATAACATCATAGACATCGAGGAGTACACAGATACGGTGAGCTCATACATCACCAAATGCATTGATGATGTAACACAAGTGAAAAATATCACAACTCGAGCCAACCGGAAGCCATGGCTAACAGAAGATGTCCTCAGGCTGCTAAAGGCCAGAGACAAGGCCTTCAGAGCTGGGGATGAAATGGGCCTGAGAACAGCGAGAGCAAACCTGTCCCGCGGCATCAGGAAAGCGAAACAGGACTACACACACAAGATAACCTCCCACTTCAATGACAGCAAGGACGCACGGAGCCTATGGCAAGGCATCCAGGCTATTACAGACTACAAGCCTTTAGCGCGTAGCTGTGAGAACGACACCACTCTGCTCAACAACCTGAACAGCTTCTTTGCACGATTTGAGACACAGAACAACACGCCCACAGAAAACAACACCACCTCCACACGACCAGCCTCTGTGCCTGTCTGTTGCCAGCGTGAAGAGGACACTCATCACCATCAACACCTGGAAAGCAGCGGGTCCGGACAACATCCCTGATAGTGTGCTGAAAGACTGCGCAGAGGAGCTGAAGAATGTCTGCACAGACATCTTTAACACCTCCCTGAGGCAAGCCACTGTCCCATCATGTTTCAAGACTGCCACCATCATACCTGTGCCAAAGAAACCATCCCCAGCTTGTTTCAATGACTACCGCCCCGTGGCACCGACACCCATTATTATGAAGTGCTTTGAACGACTAGTCATGTCACACATCAAATCCACCCGACCTCCCACTCTGGACCCATACCAGTTCGCATACAGAGCGAAACGATCCACAGAGGATGCAATCTGCTCTGCCCTCCACCCAGCCCTAACTCATCTGGACAAGAAAGACTCCTATGTGAGAATGGTGTTCATAGACTTTAGCTCAGCATTCAACACCATAATACCACAACAACCCATCTGTAAACTGGACAGACTGGGCCTCAGCACCTCCCTTTGCAACCGGCTGCTGGATTTCCTCAGCAAGAGGCCGCAAGTGGTGCGTGTGGGCCAGCAAGGTCTCAAACAGCATCACCCTGAGCACGGGGGCTCCACAAGGCTGTGTGCTCAGTCCTCTGTTCTTTACCCTGCTGACACATGACTGCACACCAACCTACAGCTCCAACCAACTTGTGAAGTTTGCGGACGACACAACGCTGGTGGGGCTCATCACCAAGGGCGATGAGACCCACTACAGGAAAGAGGTTGAGCTCCTGACCACTTGGTGCAGAGACAACAACCTCCTGCTAAACGTTAGTAAGACCAAGGAGATTACTGTCAACTTCCAGAGAGGCCACACCAGCTACCCCATTGACCATCGACGGCACTGCGGTGGAGAGGGTGAGCAGCACCAAGTTCCTGGGGGTGCACATCAGGGAGGACCTCTCCTGGACCACCAACACAGCATCACTGGCCAAGAAAGCACAACAACGCCTCTACTTCCTGTGCAAATTCAAGCGGGAAAGTACTCTGCACTGACTATAACAGGAAAGCTCTACAGCGCATTGTGAGAACAGCTGAGAGGATAGTTGGTGCACCACTCCCCTCCCTGCAAGACATTTACACCACTCGCCTCACCCGCAAAGCCATCACAATTGTCAACGACGCCACCAACCCCGAGTCTGTTCAGCCTCCTGCCCTCTGGAAAGAGATACAGAAGTCTCCGCTCCCGCACTATCAGGCTCACCAACAGCTTCGTCCACCAGGCTGTGAGACTGCTGAACTCTCTTCCCTCCCGGCTCCCAGCCAGCAGAATCACCAGTGTGACAGAAGTATAGGAAGACAGACTGGACTCTACACCCCCTACCCCCCATCCACGCACACTTTCCAACAAGGAAATACTCGTTGAACCAAGAACTGGGAAACATTCCTGATTGGAAACTACTACCTCTGCATTGCAATTGCACACACCTGCTGCTATATGTTTTTAGTATATTTTAGTGCTATTTACATTAGTTATATTAATTTTACTGTGGCTATAGTCTTATGCTGCATTAAAACATAAACCCCGAACTACCACAACCTGGGACTACCTCAAGTAGACTAGTATACTACTTCCAGGGAACACTGTTGGAACACCTTATTTAATGTATTTGATTATAGGTTAGGTCTCGTCTATCCTGTTACCTATTTAATATTACCTTATTGTTAGGGCTGTTTTTGTTGTGCATCTGCATTTTATGTTGTCAATGTCTACGCATGAGACAGTGTGAAACGTGATTTCAATTCCTTTGTACATTTGAAGAAATTGACAAATAAAGTTTTCTATTTCTATTTCTAGACTTCTATTGTTTCTTCATTTTAACCCCAATCTTCTGATCACAAGCAGATGTTGGAGGTGGTAGATGAGCAGCTCAGCAGTCACAGCTCAGTGTTGTGAAAACTTAAAAGATGAGACTTTTGAAGCTTGGTTGTAATTTTGGAACAGTTAGTGAGAAAACGTTTTTGGGACAACAAAAACACACAATCATTTTCATGAGGTTAGAACCGACTTGTAAAAAAATTCTTGAACATTGAAGACAGAATCTTTAGGCTTTTGAGAACGCGATCGGGTGTTCCTCAGGTCTAAACACAAGTTCTGTTGTGGAAAAATCAGGTCCAAGGAGCGCATCCGTCTGGGCAGCACAGCACCCCGGTCAAGTCCCCGAGGTCCAAACGAGTTTCTCCACCAACTGGTACCATCGAGTCCATCAATCTAGATGCTGTCCCACAGACCGGCCCGTGCTTGGACAATACTGCTGCCAAGCACAAACTATCCGTTAAGCCCAAAAACCAAAGGGTTTCCCGCAAACACAGACACTTCACACAGGTGTGTAAACTTGTTTTGTAACATTTCTCACCTCCTGTTGTGTTTCAGAACTAAAAACAACTGCTTTTCCTCCTGCATTCCCAGGACCTCCAGGAGGTGTCTATACCTGGAGTCGTCCAGGAAGGCATGGAGGCTGTAGGAGTCTTCTTAGATGACCAGCGCAGAGCATCAGTTGAGGATTACAGAGACAGCCTGAAGAAACAGAGACTTCATGAGGAGGAAAGACAGGAGGCTAGGAGGAGGAGAGAACTGGAGGAGCAGAGGCTCAGAGAGGAGGAAGAGGAGAGGAGGAAGAGAGAACTGGAGGAGCAGAGGCTGCGTGAACTTGAGGAAGAGAGGTGTCGTAGGCAACAGCAGGAGGAGCAGGAGAGGAGCATGAGAGAGCAGGCGGAGCAAAGGAGGAGGGAAGAGGATGAGAGAATGAGGATGGAAGAGGAAGAAAAGAGGATCAGAGAAGAGAAGAGGAGGAGAGAGGAGGCTGAGAGAAGAATAAGGGAGGAGGAGGAAAGGCTGATCAGAGAAGAGGAAAGAAGGCAGAGAGAGGAGGAAGAACGAGTGAGAAAGGCAGAAGAGGAAAGGAAAGTGCGAGAAAAAGAGAGAGAGTGTCAACAGCGAGAGGAGGAAGAGAGGAGGCAACTGGAAGAGCAGAGAAGAAAAGAGGAAGAGGAAAGAAAGAGGCGAGAAGAGGAAGAAAGAAGGAAGCAAGAGGGGGCAAGAAGGCAAAAGGAACTTGAGACAGAAAAGAGGAGGAAGCAAAAGGAGGAGGAGGAAAGGAAGAAAAAAGAAGAGGAGAAACTTAAGTTGCAGGAAATGGAGGAAAGGTTGGGGAAAAGGGAGCAGCAGAGGAGGACGTTAGACGAAGCTGAAGTGAGTTCTGATGAACAAGAGAGGAAGAGGAGAGCTGAGGAGCTGCGCTGGAAGGAGATGGAGGACAGACAGAGGCCTTTCTCCTTCAAAGTCTCCTCTGGAGAGAAACAGATTCTCTTCCAGAGGGTCAACCTGACTCCTGTTACACCAGCACATAGCCACCAGAGCACTGCTGCTGCTGATCAAAGAGAAGGAGCCAAGGCCTCCTCCCCCGAAGGGCCAGACTCCCCCAATCTGCCAGCATCTCCGTATGTCCCTCATACCGCCATCTTGGTGACAGGCGCCCAGCTATGTGGGACAGCTGTCAATTTAGACCAGATCAAAGACACTGCATGTAAGTCCCTGCTGGGTTTGGGGGAGGACAAAAAGACCCAAGGAACAGTGTCAACAAAGGGCAAGACTTCTCCGGATCGCAAGTCTGGAAAAACCAGATCGCTCAATGAATCTGCGTTCTCTACAGACCAGTCCAGTGCAGCGGTGCTGGCAGAATGGGCGACCATCAGGTCAAAAATCTTCAAGGGGGTAGAGGATGGGAAGTATGATGAATATCCAGACCCCCCAAACAGGAATCCGCCTCAGACAGACAGTGAGGAACAACAGCCTCCGTTTGGTCATGCAAACCTCAGAAAGACCATGTCTGCTAGTGCCAAGTTCTCCATCACCCCTGCAAAAAAGAAGTTTGGAGATTCAAATAGGAACTCTGAGGTTTTTGGTCCAGAGAAGAAAGATGAGGGAGAGGAAGATGCTCGATCCGATAGCCCCACCGCAGTCTCCCCAGCTCCCCCCACCAAACCTCAGAGCAGGACGAGTAAATCTGTCCGTATTCTAGAAAGAGGCTCAGAGGAGTGCATGTTTGCCAAAGACCTCCCGTCATTCCTGGTTCCAAGCCCAGGAGAAAGACCTGATGGGCTAGAGTTGAAGAGCCGGCTTCAGACCAAATCAGAGTCTGAGAGCAGAGAGGAGGGAGAGGGGCGAGGACTGGATGGCGAGGATAATTCCTCTCCTTTTGGCATAAAGCTGCGGAGGACCAACTACTCCCTGCGTTTTCACAGTGAACAGTCGGCAGAGAAAAGGAAGAAGCGCTACAGTGCTGGGGACAATTTTGAAGGAGTTCCTTCACCCCTCACCCCAATTGAACCAGACTCTGATGCCTCATCAGTATTTTCTGACAAATCAAGTCCCACATCACCTCAGAACGAGGAGATGATTGGCAAGTACCTGCATGCCTCTGCCTCCCCCGCCATAACCAGGGGGAAGCTGAGTAAATCTACCAGCTCAACTGCTCACAACGAAGGTGAGAAAGTGCTTACCAAACCACCCATCTCCCGTAGACCACCAACGTCGCCCAAACCTTCTGGTGCAGTATCAACTCCTCCTCCATCTCCGTTACCTAAAGCAGCCCACGGCTTCCCCAGTGAAGATGCGATCCAAAGGACAGAGAGCCCAGATTCATTCATCCAGGAGCCGGCCAGCAGGAGCAAGGAACCATCAGCGGTGGCCCAGCTGCTCCGAAGCAGCCACAGCCAGGTCCAACTGGAAGATGAGCCAAAAGAGAGGAGATCCTTCTTCCCCTCTATTAACATCCCATGGAGAGAGAAGACAGACAGAAAAACGGAGCTCATCAAGAGAGGTCAGTGTCTATTTCACCTCTCACCATGTTATTCATTTCCTGACCGGGGTAACCCAATGTGTGACAGTGTGAGCGTCCTGTCACTGTATCCCGATTGATCATGCGCCCTGGCTACTTGGCCAAGGGGATGTCCCTTTGGCTGACTGGTTAGTGCGTGGGACTGTCACCTGGGAGTCTGGGGATCGGATCCCGCCCCGGCCCTCATTTCCCCACCCTGTCACATTAAGCTACATTGACAAAAAGTTGGGGCTTCAGCTCTGGAGAGCAGTCGAAAAACTAATTTTCCCGTGTGTGTCCTGCAGAGAAACCATCCCTACAGAGCAGACACTCACTGGACAGTGCAAGGGCTCAGGAGAAGGAGGCCGGGCCCTTATGGATCACACTGGCTCTGCAGAAGCAGAAAGGGTTCAGGGAGCAACAGCAGAACCGTGAGGATCGTCGAAGCCAAAGAGAGGTCAAACTGGCAGAAAAGCAAGCTAGAGAGAGAGACAGTGTATGTTCCACATCCCTACTTTTCCTCTGTCTCATACTCCTCCTGACATACGTTCCTTTCCTCTGAAATAATCACAGCTCTCTTCTGCAGGTAGCGCTGGTGAGTCCCACGGAGTGCAAAGGAAGTGGGAGCACCAGTCCGTCCTCCAAACCCCAGACACCAGAGGAACACAAGAGGCCCGACAGCCTCCTGGGGCGGCTTGATCGTCGAGATCCCCTGAAAAAGGCCAACACTTTACCAAGCTCTGTCACTGGTAGGAACCTGCAGTTACAACCCACCGTTATACTAATCAGTCATCTCTGATAAAGGCTTAATGTCATTTCAAGGATGTCTTGTACATGTCCTCTCAGCTGTTTTTATAGTACAAAGATTTGAAGTTACTCTTTCTTGAAATAATGTGCAATTTATCTTTCTTTGTAATCTCAGTTGAGATCTCAGATGTAACACCGTCTCCGCCTGCTGTCAAGGACGTGTCAAAGCGCTTCCCCTCCAGCGACTCTCCCCAGGTGTCCACGGAGCCCGCCTGGCTGGCGCTGGCCAAACGAAAGGCCAAAGCCTGGAGTGACTGTCCCCAGATCATCAAATAACACCTCTACCCAAGCTTCACGGCCTGCATGGAGACCGCGCACTGCCCACAGACACCAAGCACCCAGAGTCAAGAGTCGATGTCACTCACCCCACCCCAACAAAAGAAGGAAGAAAACACCACATCTTCCAATACAAGAACTCCTGATTGGTCCCCTCCACACACTGGCTGCTAAAGTGTGCTTCACATTCAAATACTCCCAGTACAATCACACAGATACATGTAAACAATTGAGCGCATGCACATATTGGATACAAACACATTAAGTGTGTGTTCTCTTGAATGCAAAGTCCTCAGCAGCCAATCACAGCCATGGCTGACCACTAGTAGCCAACTTTTCTTTTTTTTTTCTATATTGGAGCCAACTGCATCACCATGGTTGTAAATACATCACTTGCTCAACTAAACACGTCTTTATTAAAGAGGTGACGGACAGCCGTGTTTAGTCAGCAGAAGGTATCTGTCTGAATCGTGCTTAAAGGGCTACCAGTTAAAAACGTAACTCAGCAAGAGCGTTCCTCTGGTGGAAGTGTTGCAGGCTCCGCCCTTCAGTATGTACAGCTGCAGATTTCTCTACACTCACACTATACTTGTGTCTTTTATCTGAGCCTTGTCATGTAAAATGTTTTTTTCTTTAAAAAATCAGACTGGAAGCCTTAGCTCGACGATTCTCACTGTGTCCGTGATGACTGTGATCGCTGCTCATTGGTGACATCAGTCCTGACCAACGAGGACCACTCAGCATCCCTACAGCCACCTGGACTCTGCTTTGGCGTGGAGACAGAGGCAGTGTCTCCTAGCGTGTTGTGTTAGTAGGCTCATGACATCACACAGTGTCAGTACATGAAAAAAGAGATTAAATCCTCCTTCCTGTCCCACTCTTATTGATCTGTAAGTATTTACTGTGAGACGGAGGCGTTACCGGAGCTTTGCTCAGAGAGAGGCTGAGTCACTTTGTCATTTTCTTTCTAACTTTGGTCGTGCACAAGTGTCGTGTACACAGTGTTATATGTAACAAGAAATGTTTGGTATCATTTGCACTTTTTTCGTCCCACTTAGAGATATTCATGAGAAGGTTCTTTACAGAAACAAAATGTTCTGAATAATGTAAAATAAAAGCTGATGTCTGAACCAAAAGGACATAGTCCTTATTAAGAACTGCACCCTCAAAGCAGCGATCCGGACATTTCCACCTTTCAGGAATCGTGTGTGATTTTCTGTAAAGTCGGGCTAGTTTATCCTTCTCCGTCTGTGTCAGTGCAGAGACACCACGCCATTATTCGTCATCACAAGGGCTCTCCAACAGGCTTGCAAGGATGGATGGAGTTGAGCCCACTTTTCTAACTATCCGTCAAAAGCGACAGACGCCACAAGCCTGTGATTGGTCAGGATGCCACTTCCTTTGTCTTGGTCAACAGCACCGTCATTCCCCTTCTAAAACAATAAAACAAGAGCCGAACATATCTAGTAACACATGGAGCAGATTTAAGAGCATCTCACGGTAAAAGTCTGACGATATAAACGTCAGTACACCTGTGACTGAAGGAGGACAAGGATACGCAGCAAACGTTTCATCAGGAATTATAGGAAACGTGACTGGATGGAGAAGTTTAGGACAAACACATGAACACACTACATGACTGCAGTGATGGCAGGATACTCCCAGAAAGGGCTGCGCTCTTTGCTGTCCTGGCAGAGAACGGATACACAACACAGACGGAGAAGTACAAATGGAAAACATCTCCGTCAATACGTGCGTGCAAACATGCTGACGAAGAAGTTTAAACTAGTCTGTTCTGTGATATAATGTAGGCAATACATCAATTGTTTTTGCTAAGTCTGCCCATAGGTCGCGTACAGACCCATGCAATTTTACTGCCGCACATCATTAGCCAATAGCGTTCAACATCCTCTTACGTAGACGTCAGTAGCAGAGCATGTACGAGCGTTGCAGTTGGCAACATTTCTTCTGGACAAGTCTTTAATATATACGTATACATGTACACGTACGTATACATATACGTACATATATATATATATACGTATATATATATATATATATATATGTACGTGTACATGTATACGTACGTATATATGTATGTACGTGTACATGTATACGTACGTATATATGTATACGTACGTATATATATACGTACGTGTACATGTATACGTACGTATATATATATGTACGTGTACATGTATACGTACGTATATATGTATACGTACGTATATATATATACGTACGTATACATGTACACATACGTGTACATGTATACCTACGTATATATGTATATGTAGGTATACATATATATATGTATGTATATATGTATACTTACGTATATATATATATATATATATATATATATACGTAGGTATACATGTATACATACGTATACATATATATATATATATATGTATGTATACGTACGTATATATATATACGTACGTATACATATATACGTACGTATATATATATACGTACGTATATATATATATATATGTATATATATATATATACGTACGTATATATATATATATATATATATATACTTACGTATACATATATACGTAAGTATATATGTATACGTACGTATATATGTATACATACATATATATATATATATATATATATATATACGTACGTATATATATATATATATGTATATATATATATATACGTACGTATATATATATATATATACATATATATATATATATATATATGTATAGATATACATATATATATATATATATATATATACATATATATATATATATACACACGTATATATATATACATACACATATATATATATATATATATATGTATACTTACGTATACATATATACGTACGTATATATATATATACGTACGTGTACATGTATATGTACGTATATATATATATATATATATATATATATATATACGTACGTATATATATATATATACATATATATATATATATATGTATGTATACATGTACACGTACGTATATATATATATACGTACGTATATATGTATACGTAAGTATACATATATATATATATATATATGTATGTATACATATATACGTACGTATATATATATACGTACGTATATATGTATACGTAAGTATATATATATATATATATATATATATACTTACGTATACATATATACGTAAGTATATATGTATACTTACGTATACATATATACGTACGTATATATATATATACGTACGTGTACATGTATACATACATATATATATATATATATATGTATGTATACATGTACACATACGTATATATGAAGAAAAAGAAGAGACAGCATGATGTGAGGATAATAATTGTAAAACAATGTGTTCTAGCTGTTGTCCAGCTACAGGCGCACGTTTTAAAAACGAGAGTTGTTGCTTTCGCCTGTAATCAGAAATAGAAAGGGGGGCTTATGGTGCAATGTATTTTTCTGCCTCTAGATGGCGACCTATGGGAAAAAGAACTCAAGAGTTCTACTTTAGATCTCAGATTTCAGATTTATTGGCCAAGTAAAAATTACATTTACAAGGAATTTGTCTTCGGTAGATGTTCGCTCTCTAAAACAGACAACAACCACAATGAATGAGAATAAAAATACCTAAAAACACATAAGAACATCTATACCCACACACATGTTCATTTACACACATACATATATACATACCCACACACGCACGCACGCACGCACACACGACTTTAAAGAGACAACGTGTTGTTTGTACTGTTGATCTCTGGAAATATCATTTGAAATGTTGTTGAAAGTGAATTAAATGACGTCCAGTTGTAAAATATTGGCGGCTTTGTAAAAAATAAAAATAGGATCCAAAACACATGAGTGGGTCGAAGTCTCTGGGCGCCCGTGAGGACAAAACACGTGTACGGATTTATAACAAACGGTTACGAAACACTCCCCATTCATAAATGTTGTTTTACACATTTACCTCTTCACTCGTTGCCGGTGATGAAAGGGAGTCTGATGTGCTTGTTGTTTTGCTGGAGGTTGTTCTCCCAGGGATTCTTGACCCTCATGGCCTTCCGTCAGTAAGGTCTTAAACACAAAAATACCACTTGCTTGCAATGATTTTGGTATGCACTGCCCCCTATCGCCAGGGGAAATACACACCATCACTTTACAGAAAGTTTTTTTTACATAAAAAATGCACATCAGTGTTGAAACATACTAAACGTCTTTCGGTTCACTCTTTAAGTTCAAACAGTACACATAATCATTACGACACCCAATTACGAGGATGTTCCCCCACACCACCGGGGAGGAAAACACCTCCCCAGGTAGAGTGTGTGAAGTCACAATCTGCCCATCGCGTACATCCAAGATCCAAATTGTGCCGTCCGTGGAGGCCACGCCCACCAGAACCCCCTTTTGGCCTGCAGCAAAGCCATCAAACACACAAGGAGTGGAGTACACCTTTCCTGTGGTCTGAAAGGTCCAAACTAAAGACCCGTCTGCACAATTCAGACAGTATAGCCGGCCATCATGAGATCCACACAGAAGCGTCTGCTGTTCTGGTACAAAGCATGGTGAGGAGAAGACTGGCCCCTCTGTTAGGAACTGCCACAGCTGCAGAGGAAGAACACACGCAGTACAGTACTGATGATTGTTTTAGTTTTCAGATGACATATTTGAGTCCCGGTTTGGAAATGATCCAGTGCGGTTTTATTGAGCAGGAATCAAAACTCACACTTAGGAAATATTAAAAAATAAATGTAGAAAAGAGAACACGCCTATCAGTGGTTCCAATCCTAGTTTTTATACACTGGTGTTCAATAAAACCCAATAAACCCTCCAGGCCAGTGTTTTAGTGCTTGTGTCGCTCATATCTCCACAAACTACCTTGAAATCCTTCTAATTTTAGTTTATATTTAACAAACTGGTGAAAACAGAAAAAATGGTAATAAAAATGGGTTGGACACATTTCAAAAGAATAAAGTCAGAACCCAGTTTCTCACCAGTTCCCCGGTGTCTCTGAGACAGCAGATGTTTCCATCCACTGAGCCGATCACAACGTGTCCACAGAAGGAGTTTGGAGATGAGAAGAATGGAGTGTCTCTACAGTAAGACCACACGACATGCCCACTGTCCTGGAAAAGACAAACAGCCTTTTTCTTTAGCATCGAATGTCAAAGTGTACTCGGATTCTCCGATATCAGTTTAGACTCAGCGCTGCCACCATACTTCATCACTTCCTGGTTTTATGCTCCTTAAACAAGTCTCTCGCTCACCAGATCCAAACATAGCAGCTGTCCTCCCAGTGACGCCGCGTAGAGTCGTCTATGGGTCGCCAGGAGGTGTGGGGAGGAAAACACGGCGCCGCCACCGCAGTGATGCTTCCAAACACACAGCTGGAGCTGAAAACACACATTTATCTCCATCAGCGTTACACCTTCAGCAGATGATTGTGTGAGTCCAACACGCACCTGTGGGCTGAGTGCGTAGACGTGCCCATCGTGTGAGCCCACCACCACCAGCCCGCTGACAGGATCCACAGCAGGACTGCTCTTCACGGCGTTTCCTGTTTTAAACAGCCATCGGGTTTCTCCTGAGTCAGAGCACAAGAAGTACACACAGCCGTCGTAACAACCTGTAAAAAACACATTCACATCACGATCGTCCAAAAGACAGACGAGACGCCGTGATGATCCGAGAACAAACCCACGACAACGAGAGAACCACAACGTGACACAGCAGCCGAGGCTTCGATTCTGTCCCCGAGAACCCGTTCCCACAGAAGCTTCCCGCTGACCAGGTCCAGCGCCTGCACCCTGTGGGAGTGGGAGCCAATCAGGACCGTTGCTTTGGGCACATCAGACCTCTGATTGTCTCGTAATACAATCACTGGAGAGGCATCCACACATCTGCCGGTGTCTGAGGACCAGCTCAGACTTAGGCTCATGTTGGCTGATCTGCTGAGATCCTTCCCTCCAAACACCTGCAGGGTTTCTGTCCTGTCAGCTTTCCTGGTGTTCACCTCCATCACCTCACTGGCTCTTCTTACAACTTTAAAACCCAGTTTCTCCTCCTCCATCTCAGTCGATTTGTGTGCCCTCTTTCCAATAATTCCAGTGGGAGGACTAGCAGGACGCTTTTTGGATTTGGCGATGGATGTGGAGCTCTCCTCTGGTGGCACCAGCCGTGTTAGATGATGCAGCACATCTGAGAAGGTCCCATCAAGGATAATCTCCAGAAGGTTTGAGGAGGACACGCCCATGGAGGAGAGGATGTCCTCACAGAGGTGCAGCGCCTTCAGGGAATCTCCTCCAGCAAACAAGAAGTTGGACTGCTCATCGATGCTCACATCTCCAGGGAGGCCTAATGCTTCCTGATGGTAGAAGATACTTTAAAATGTTAAGTTTGAGCAGATGTTGTACTTAAAGAGTGCCATCAGAAGGGGGAATACCTGCCACCCAGTCAGAAGAGTTTCCTTTAGGTCACCTGCCTGTGAGAACCTTAAGCCTCTCTGTCTGCTGTATGTTCTCATCAGAGCCTCCATGTCCACTTTACCTGTAAAAAACAGAATGATGAAATGAAGTACCAAAGACCTAAGAGTTGTCAGCATGGGACGCATCTCTGACGCTCACCGTGAGGAGTCAGACTTAACTCCGGGACGAGCACCAGTGCGTCGGGAACACTGTGAGAAGGCAGCAGCAGAGACAGCTGCTTCAGGATGAGGCTCGTCACGTCTGCATCCGGCTGAGCAGAACCAGACGGAAAGGCGGAAGCTGCCATCTGGTCCCCAGCAGCAGAGCTGACGACAAAGGCCAGAAGTCTGAGGCCTTCATAGAGCCCCACAGCGCACGCCTGCACCTGAGGCAGACTCAGGATCAGCTAGAGGACAACAGAACGACAAAGTCAGAACAGAAAAGTGATTCTGTCCCACAGACCCAGCGTGGATCCAGAAATACAACATTGAATTATCACCACTGACGGATTGACATCACAAAATGTTAATTACAGTCACATTTTTATAAACATCTAAATAAAATGACTCACTTGCTGCAAGCTGTCCAAGTTGAGCCGTTTTCCATTACGTTTAATTATCCTGTCCCTGCGTCCCAGGTAGTACAGCTGGTTGTCTTTAACAGTCACCCAGTCTCCGGTTGCTCTCTTGGTCCCAGGGACAGCTGTGTCTTCGCCGTCCAGCAGACATACCCTGTCCTCTCCACCTGGACACAGAATAATCTGACTTTAAAAGGAGTGCTGCTTATTTGTGGATTACAGCTGCAGATCTTTCCCACCTATGAACACCTGCCCTTCGCCCTCTGAGACGATACAGCCATGTTCGTCCCTCACCTCCACGACTGTTTCCATCAGAGGGGCTCCAAGTGGCACCGAGGACGGCCTGTGATGTGTCAAGCGTGATTAAAAATTGACAAGCAGACAGGATCAACACTTTCAAACACTCACGGGTTAATGGACAGCAGCAGAGACTCTGGGATTTTGTAACAGCAGGCCCAGCAGGAGACTTCGGTGACGCCGTAGATGTTGTAGATGCAGGTTTTGTTGTCCTCGTGTCTCCAGCTGCTCAGCAGAGCAGGCGGAGGGCAGGCCTCTCCGCCAAGAGCTAACACCCGCACGGAGGAGCTGGAAGACAACACGTCCTGTTGCAGGATGCGAGGACCAAAACGCATCAGCAGAGTGGGAGTGACCTGAAGAAACAAGACCCCTAAATGATTATAGAGGCAAGCCCACTTCAATCTAATGGGTTCTGATGAATCCACGGCCACGTGCCTGGAGGACAGTTGTTCTGTGGTCTTTGAACAACAGCCGAGCAAGTCGATTGGGCATTTTTTTCATCACCATAGGGACAATGAGGAGCTGAGCTCCTGATGATAAGGCCAGGAAAATATCCACCACAGAGGGATCAAAGGTCAAAGGTGAGGCAAGAAAAACAACATCGCCTGCACTTATCTGGAACAAAGATCTGAGCAGAGAGAAAATATGAACTTTTGCACAATAGAGAGCAAACAAAGCTTTTTAACAGAACTCACAGAACCTTACTGACCTCAGACCCACTATATTAGGAAGAATACATTTGTGTGGGACCCTCACAGTCTTGGGAGCACCAGTTGTCCCAGATGTGTGGAGCACATATGCTAAACCTTTGTATCCTGGTACGTCTACTGTCTGAGCTCTGACTTGATCGGTTCCTTTAGCAACTGGACGCGACTCAATTTGCATCAAAGTCACTCTGAACTTTGGCAGCTCCACACAGATCTCCATAGTTATGTATTCCATGAGAGATGCCTGGAATTGCTTGAAAGTAAATTAAAAGTACACAAAGATAAATATTTTAAAAGCTGAGAACAGCATTATAAGAAAAACATAAAAAACACTGCACTGTGATGATTTATAGAGATGTATGTTATTAACGGACAGCAGGGGGAAGTAGCGTCCCAGAATAAACATTTTAACCTCAAAAAGGTAAATGTTTGATGTACATTTGTGTTTAAACTGATTCAAACTTGGATTTAACACTACTGGCACAAATTGCATTTGGAAATTTAAACATATCTGATGGTTAAAACATCTAGTCTACCTGCACAAGGCCATTTGTTACTGCGCAGTATTTGATGCCACATTGACTCATGACTTTGGCAGCAACGAATCCAGGGGCCTCAGGGTCCAAGGGGACATAGGCTGCATCACTCTGCAGGATCCTAACCAACAAACATCACAATTAATTGATGTTGAAATTATCCCATTCAAGCATCAGGTCCTAATTGACAAGTACTGCATTATATGTGTGTGTGTGTGTGTGGGGGGGGTCTTTTCACTTCAACTACAAGCTTTAGATCTGATACCAAGCATTTGGGTTAAACAATATTGAAATTTGTAAACAAAGACCTGCATGGTGCAAACTGACCCCAGAATCCAGACAGGCACGAGCAGATCATCACTGCAGTACAAACCGATGAGACTGCTTGGAGAACAGTATTTTACTAAAACACGAGAGAGTTCCTCGGAAAGTTGAATCAGATCTCTGTATAACAACGACACCGATCCATCGGACGCCCCCGAACCGCCGCAGAACGTCACCGCCGTCCTGTCAGCGTGCAGAGAGGCGGCGGCGAGCACAAGCCCATAAAGCGTCCGAGAAGCCATGCTGGTGAGGGCACGGACCGCACGGTCCCTCTCTTCCCGTGAAGCTGCTGGTCGACAGCGCCGAAACTGTTATTTAATCAAATTCTTCTCAGTTTGTTATTGTGGTATTGGTATAGTGTTGTGTTTTAATGCCGCGTTTGTCGACTAAAGATGACGTGCAGTTAAAAGTGACGTTATGGTGTAGCATTTAATGTTTTCTTATCAGCAATGGAACACCAACGCTTGAAGCTTTGATCGTTTTATTTGAGGCTTAAAATATGAACAAACGCAATTTTGGTTGAAATAATAATTTTACTTAACCACATCTTACTTTAATAACGTTTTGTCTTTTGCATTTTGACCACAAGAATATTTGTTTATTTAAAAGTCATTTTAAATTTGTAGCTTACGAGTATCTTTGAACGCATCGCCTGTCTGCTGTCCAATCACATCAGTCGTTTCTAACGGAAAAAAACTCAAACTAAAAGCGCCCTTCTTGATTACCGTCCTACAACTCCCTCCCCGCAAACAATAATCTTCGGAAAACGCATTTTTAACACTCAACATGGCTGATCACACGAATACCAACTTACGGGAAAATAGCCTCAAATTTAAAAGAACGTTGGATCGTATTGCAGAAAAGGTTTGATAACGCTATAGCCATGAAATTAGCTAGTGTTAGCTTAACTTGACTGAATGTTTGTGCACATTTTAAGTAGTGTGTTGACATCTGATTATCGGTTCACAGTATTCAAAACTCAAGTATCAAGACGGAGGGATAGAAGTGGACCTCGACAACATAAAGTGGAACGGTAGGTAAACTGAAAAGTTTTAAAAAGTTACGGTTCTGTTCAGCAAAACAGCTAATGGATACGTTGTGTGTGAGTGAACGTAACTGAAAGTAAATCAGATGAATTAAAATCATTTTTAAACAACAGCAGATACCGTGCTTAAATGACTTTTGGTCAAGCATTAAATAAAATATAATGGGTTTACTAGTTTTTGTGCGTTTACTTGCTTGGATGTTTAGAAGAAGAATAATCATTTCTTCTTCTAGAGTGCCACCTACCGGTAATGTAGAGCCTCTGCATGCTCGTGGTTAATTTTGGGTTAATTTATTTTGAACAAGTAAATATTTGCTGACAATTTACTCATTTTTTAAAAAGTAGTTTCGTATTTTAGATGTTTAATATTTTTTTAATTAAATATTTACATAATTACAACATTTCTTTTTGTAAATTGCCTTATCTGCATAAATATGGTAAAAGAAAATAAGTGTAATTTAAAATACTTCTGCTTTCAGGGTCTTTCCCCCGTTGGAAAATATGAATTATAGAACTCCAAAGTGTTAATTTCAACACTAGCTCGTGTGGCAGAAATGTGTAAATGTGAGACATTTATCAAAACACAAAGAAATTACCTGTTTGAAAAGTTGCTTTTTATTTCACTGTAAAGACAACGTTTTACAACAAGGCTCATATTTTATATAAACAAGACTTGAACACAGTGGTTGAGACTTGAAAATAATGATTATCTTGTTAGTGTTTAGTCAGTGAAAATTATACTGCCCTAATTTTTACTGTAGGACTGTAATAGATGTTTCTGCTTAAATGTGTACTAATAGACAAAAAAATGTTATTCTGTCTTCTTTTTTCATGTCAAAGCACTTGATCACTACATGGATATCTCCAAACAAAAGCTGAAGGTTCTAGAATCAAAGGTTTGTGCTGCTTGAGAATGTTTAAACCACGAACACTGTTCACATTAAATCAGCTCGTGTTTTCTCTTCAGAGCCGGTCCGATTGGAATGAGGAGTCATTAATCCGTAAGCATTTATAAAATAAAAATGTAATACAGAATTTATGTTGCAAGTTCTGGTTAAATCATTTTTAATCATTAATTAACAGGACAGGATGTCACAGGAACCTCTCAGGTAGATATTGCTGTAATAATCTGACATTTCTGCTGTAAACATCTTTTCATAATTAATTTTTAAATGTCCTCATCAGTTGGACCTTACATGTGATGACAGTAGAGCCGATGAGACTTGCATCTCTACCAGAGAACTTGCAGCTGAGGACAGCAGTGGGAACACAACAGAACTTGGTATTTCTGCCACTGAAATGACCGACTGCTGCAAATTTAATGTACAAAAAATCTGAATTGATCTCTTTCATGTATGCTATAGAAGAGGTGAGCTTGCTGGATGATAGTCGCAGATCCTCATATGAGAGCGAGCTCCTGCCAGAAGACCAGGATGAAGAGCTACAAATGTCTCTAAACAGTCACGGCAGCTCCCTGGTGGAGCTCTACCCGAGCATGGTTAGTCGGATCGAGAGAGCCTGGCATCGGCAGCATGTCTCTGATGCTGCCAGCTTGGTGCTGAAGAGGTATCGCAAATTTCGACAGCAGCCAAAAAGAAGCGGCCTCAACAGTACATTTGACGTTACTCTGAGACACTCCAACAAAAGCCCCAAAACGTTCTCTAACAAGGAGAACTCCCGCAGCTCAGCGAAAAGAATCAGTCCCGAAACGAGTTCTCGGTGTGTCCAGCAGACCACCATCCTCGGTCCCCATGAGGAGCAGCTGCAGCAGCGGTCTCTGGGTAAAAACAGAGCCTTACTGAGAAGAGCGATGCCCCATAATGTCCGTGTGATGGACTTATCTGACAATGCTAAACCCAGAGAGATCTCTCGTAACAACACCTTTTTTGTTGGTGAGCTGTCCCCACATAAACAATCCCCACTGGTAGAACGAGTCTCTAACAAAACTGCCAGTTCATCACCTTCTTACGTCACTGTTAGGGACTCGCCATTCAGGGAGACGCAACCTTTTCTTCCTTCACACTCAGCAGAATCTCTCACATGTGCAAAAGAAACTCCAGCTCTGAAGGAGAGGCCTGACATCTACGGCTCTCCAGTCAGACAGAGTCCCTTCAAGGCACGACTGATGAGCACCTTGAGTAGTTCACCTAGTGCATTTTCAAGAAGTCCCAAAGAATATTCATTGGATTGCAGTTTCAAAGAGTCTGTGAAGTCAAGATCAGAGTCAGCGTCTCTGCCCTCCACTCCCAGCAGGCCCCAGGTGCAACTCTGGATGCCTCGCACCCAAAGCTCCCAGTGTCCCCCCCAGCCCCAGCTCCTCTCACCACAGCCAACCCAAAGAGCAGACACTCTGCACAGGCTCAAGCGCCACCTCTCCTTTGACTCCTTCCCACGCAACATCTCACCCAAGAAAGTGGATGAAGATTTCGTGAAACTTTACCACAGGCTTGTGTGCCAGAGCACGTCTGCGTTCTTCAACAGCCTCCCCTGTCGTCTCTGTGGTAGAAATTCAGAAAGCAACAGAGGTCTTTCTTCATCTCTGGAGGCTCTCGTCCTGTCGCCCCACCGCTCTGTCCTGTGGAAGCGTCACAGGGTGCTGAGGGATGACAGCTACCCTCAGTCCAAACGCCTCAGGGATGAGTGCTACACATACTCTCCAGGGTCCAAACGCCACAGGCAAGAGATGCTGAGACGCCGTCTTTCCCTATCTGAGTTGGAGCTCCCTCAAGGTGCTTTTCCTTTTAGCCCCAGTAAACACAGAGCTCAGCAACCTGCAGCACATCAGAAGGCCTGGGTGAGTCGGGGCGTCTCTGCAGCTGTTTTTCCTGGCGTGGGTAAGCCTTTTTAAAAACTAATCCTTTTTAAATTTTGCTCATCATGTGAAGTGCCTTGTTTTCATTTTTCAGGAGATTCATGTGAGGAAAATGGCCAAAGGCTACACCCCCAGGTGGTTAGGGCGAAGCTTTCTGCAGATTGTTGCAGGCCTCGGCATACGTGATGAATAACCTGTTTTTCCTCTTCACAAACAGAAGCTGGAAGTGAGCAGACACCCAAGAAGACAAGTCCACCACTGGTCTACGGGCTTAAAAGACTAAAAGTACTAGCAGTTTGACTTATAATAATCTTACAGCTTGTTGTGACTGCAGAGGGTGTACATGTGTAATTTGAAGACGATTTCAAAAGCTGGTTGTATGTTAATTGTTACATTTGTGTGCCTAAATGTTTTTGTTTGAGCTGTTTTCTATTATTCCAACATCTAACAGAGTTTTTCATTTCTAATTGTAATTAAGTTTCAGGTTCAAAAGTTTTTATAGTTTCTCACTGCTTCTGGTTCACTGTAAACTGTCCTTTATTATTGCTATAGAAAGGGAACACAATTATCAAACAGACTTACAAAATACAGCATGCTGGTTGATTTTGAGTAAACAAGTAAAATAAAGGTTTTTCCCCTACTTTTTGGTCTTGTGTGCGTTTGTCTAGGTCCATCTAATGCTCCTGACTGGAAATACCTCGACCACATGGAAAGATGTAAACACATTTATTTTTCTGAAAATATCAGCAGTAATATTACAAAATAAACAAACACACAAATGGTGTGCTCAGAAAAGTGCCCCTATAATCACCATCCAGTGACTTGAGGTTAAAAAAGAAGCACGTTCCAGAGAACGGCAGCAGAGCTTAGACCACCAAAAGAATCCAGCTGATTCCAGTTCTGAACAGAGGGATGGGATGCTGTAGAGGTGCAACAGTTTCAGACAGGACTTGATCCTCCCGTCAGATGTTTTTACTCCCTCTGCTGTTCTTCGGAAGATCCTGCTGGTCACCACTCCAGCTCCACTGGATATTTCCCAGTCAGGCAGGCGGTGCAGTGACCCACCTTATTGCTGGACATGTTATCTTCCTTCTCTTGCACGGAAGCAATTCCCTCCTGAACAGCTGACACGAGGCCCTCCACCGTTAGGTACTTAACACTGTCGGCACCTGCAAAACACAGAAGACAAACGGATGCACGATTGAATTCTGCCTCACATTCAACACCAGGGCCATGCCGTCATTACAGCTCACCAATATAACCAGCGATGTCTTTAAACTGTGGTTTGTTGGCAATGAGCTCCTCTTTGGTTGGGATGTTGATGCCCATGTAGCAGGGGAACTTGATGGGGGGAGACGCCACCCTGATATGGACCTGTCCAAGAACACATGTAGCTTCATACCAGCTATGATTGTGAGGATTTGTGTCAACAAATTTTTTTCCTAATAATTTTAAACAAATGTTAAACATGACCGTATTGGCTACGTTTTGACAAAAATTCAAACACTAGATCAAATTATGTTTTATACAAGCTAATGATCGTTTACTTGCTAGCCTAAACTGGGCTGCTACGGTTGGCAGCGAATTGCAAACGACTTTTGTGAGGGTTCTTCTCAAATGTTTCACAACACGAAGGATTCTAGATTTTCTTTGAAAGTAGTTCTAAAAGTAAAGCCGTTGTGAAAATGGAGAACCCAACTTGAGTCCTGAATTTAGTTTTTTTTCTCCAACTTGCTGCAGTCCAGTAAGACTCCAACTGTCTTTATTCATGTCATTAACCTGTAGGTTTATTTAGCACAATCGTTTTAATATCCTCCCATAAATAATCTGTGCCAAATCAAAATGCTGTTTAAGCAAACCGACCTCTGTTGCACCAGCTTCCCGCAGCAGTTTGATAATGGGCGAGATCGTGTTTCCTCTGACGATCGAGTCATCGATCAGCACCACTCGTTTCCCTGCAAAGTTGTCCGTCAGTACCCCAAACTTCTTGGCCACACCCAGCTGCCTCAAGCGAGTATTTGGCTGAATGAATGTCCTGCCAACATAGCGGTTCTTACACAGAACCTCCATGTACGGAAGACCAGACTGAAAGTGAAAGAAGGGATTTGCATGTGAGAAGTCATGACCACCAGCTGGTAAACCAGCCAGGTAACTCATGGACAGACCTGCTGAGCATAGCCCAGAGCAGCAGGGGTCGCAGACTCCGGTACAGTACTGACCACGTCGACATCTGTTGGAGCCTCAATGGCCAACTGTCGACCACAGCGCTGCCTCACAGTGTACACCATCTGTCCTGCAATGCATTAATATTAGCTACAACATGAAAGCCCAACAGTTAAAATGTAAACATGTTACCTTCAAAAATCGAGTCTGGTCTGGCAAAATAAACATATTCAAAAATGCAGAAGGCAGGAAGGTCTCCCTCAGGGCGAGGCACGACACTCAGAGATTGGACTCCATGTTTGGATATCTGAACAATCTCTCCTGGTAAGACCTCTCTGTAATACCTGAGTGGGTTAGGGTTAGGGTTAACTCACAGCAGAGCAGCAGAGACCAGACACAACACGATGCAACAAAAACGTTACTTGGCACCGATGGACTGGAAGCTGCAGGACTCGGATGAAACAACCCACCCCTCCGTGTCTTCCTCTCCTGCACCTAACGAGGAGCAAAGACTTGAGTTAATCATTCACCAGTAGATATCTGACCTCATGACCAGATCAAAGCCTGGCCTTTTAAACTCTTGTCGGGCCTCTTTTTAATCAGAAACTCAGTTAGGGTCTACTCAAAGACAAACATGTTTGTTTCCTGCACTAAACAACGGACCTGTGATAGATTAAAGGCACCCCTAATCTCCTGTCCCATTAGAGGAAGTTACACCTCTTTGATTGTATTGTTGTATGAGTTCATGGTCTGATTGACCGCCTGACATGGGTCATGCTTGGTCTCCGTTCTGTGGCTAGAGAAGACCTCAATGCATCACCTGCAGAACAAGTCTTTGGACAAACAGCGTGAGGTCCAGGTGAATCCCTCCCAGAATCCCCTGCACCACATTTTGCACCTGCGCTGCAGTTTCCATGTAGTATTTTGTCAGTTCCTCATCTGAAAGGTAGACAATTGTTTTTCTCTTTCCCTCAGAAAATCTTAATATTCTCCTAGTTTGGCCCGGCACAGTTCACTTCCCAATTACAGCAACAGCCTTATATCATAACCACATAAGTGGAGAAAATGCTCAGTAGCAATGAGAGAATTTGCTGTTGCATTTAAGTGATGTTAACTATTATTTAACATTTAAACATTTTTCTGATTTTTTTTATTTATTCTAAAACCCTGGTAAGGGATGTTTTTCTGTATTTGGAGCATCAGAAAAAGTTTTATGGTGGAGGTGATGTTTTAAAGTCACTGAGAAACTGCATGCATGCAGTTTGTTGTTTTGCTGCTAATACAGTAGCAGGTGCAGCTGCTAATACAGTAGCAGGTGCAGCTGCTAATACAGTAGCAGGTGCAGCTGCTAATACAGTAGCGGGTGCAGCTGCTAATACAGTAGCGGGTGCAGCTGCTAATACAGTAGCGGGTGCAGCTGCTAATACAGTAGCGGGTGCAGCTGCTAATACAGTAGCGGGTGCAGCTGCTAATACAGTAGCGGGTGCAGCTGCTAATACAGTAGCAGTGCAGCTGCTAATACAGTAGCAGGTGCAGCTGCTAATACAGTAGCAGTGCAGCTGCTAATACAGTAGCAGTGCAGCTGCTAATACAGTAGCAGGTGCAGCTGCTAATACAGTAGCGGGTGCAGCTGCTAATACAGTAGCGGGTGCACCTGCTAATACAGTAGCGGGTGCAGCCGCTAATACAGTAGCGGGTGCAGCTGCTAATACAGTAGCGGGTGCAGCCGCTAATACAGTAGCGGGTGCAGCTGCATATTTTTGCAATAAAAATGTTATGTTGTAATGGAATTCATGCATTAGTTTTTGTTTGCTTTGAACCCAGAGCAGACGTCACACGCCAGACGACATCAACACTGCATACTTTAGTATTTGTTCATTTATCGTAATATCGATATCGCAATATTAAGCACGGTTATCGAATATCGCAGGTTTTCCTAATATCGTGCAGCCCTAATCTAAAGCCTCCCACACATATGATGCACATACCTGTACTGTGGAGTTTAGAGATCGGAACAACTCTTCCAATGCTGAGGGGACGGTTTCCATAAGGGTCACGCACCGCATAGATCACGTCTTTGAACATGACCAGCAATGAGTATGATGTAGGAGTTTCAGTCATGAGGTTTTTGATTCTGAAATAAAAAATAAAAGCAGTTAAAAATTGTATAGAAAGAGAAAAACTAAGTTATGCAACATCAGGTTTTGGAGCCCACCTTGCAACCCAGTCAGGTGTGTTCAGCTCCTCCATGGGTGGAGTCAGAGCCAGCAGCTGAGTGATGAGTTCACTGTCTGATCCGGTGGAGAGGCCGACACCGTGGCGCATCACCTGGATGACACGTTTACAACGGCGATGGTGTTTTACTTAGTGCGTATGCATTTTAAACGTTTAGAGGAAGTAAAACAATAATAAATCACAGTAGTCTAGAACGTGTTTTTTTAAATGAAAAATGAATAACTGACCTAAAAAAACTGAACCTTTACAGTCCACCATCAGCTATGCAACACACAGTTATTTACATGGAAACGGTGCTGTCTGGAGCACTTCTGTCGCATCATTTCATTACGATTGTGATTTCTAACCTTTGTGGATTGTTGGACAGGAGACTGGCATGTAAAACTATTTGAGTCCTTTTTCTCCAACACTTATTTAATGATGAAAGGTGAAGGAGTATTTTACTTAACTCTGGTACATTTACAGTAATGCTCATTAATCCCTGTTAAACAAGCCTATCTTTTATAATAATTATAAAACATTTTTGCATGAACAACAACAGGATTAATGAGATTTGAGGTGTTTAAAAGACAGAAACAATCCCCTTTGGTCTTGTCCAAACTGGAACTACCGTTTGCTCGTCAATCCCATCAGAATGAATCTGTGTTTCACTAAACTGAGGCTGTTTAAGTGCCATTTACAACAGGCAAGGTATTAATTTGCTCATAACATTTACACGGAAGATCTCAGGAGATCTAAACTAGTGGTTCCCAAAGCTGACCTGACCACAGCTAGTGAAGCACAAAGTTTGGAGTCTGGATATGATTCCCAGAAGCCAAATAACGCTGAAAAACTCAATTTAACACCACGTTTGCATATTACTAACACCAATAAACTGATATAAGTAGTGCAAAATGAGTTGAACACTTTATTTAGCTCTTAAGTCATGTTTGTGTTGTTCAGCTACTGATGTTTGAGTTGCAGTCCATTCCAGCGTTATTTTGTGGGTCAGAAGCGAAAACTTTGATTAATAACTGATCTAAACTGTGTTTTGGTGCATTTTCTATCAAACTTTAGTCCACATCATGTTCAAAAACAAGCAACAAAAAACCCCACATACAAAATAGAAAGCAAGGCATTCATCTAATAACAGGGCCCTAATTGTAGATAGTTGAAAAACAGCCTATTTAGCTTTGGTCTAAATAAATATTTATAATTATAACCAAGTATATAAAACTAAATAGAAATTTTTTGCATAAAATATAGAGTTAAACCATAATATTTAACTTAATCTGAAAAGAGTTAAATCTAAATAGTTAATCAAATCCAAACATGTAGTTACTTTTAAATATCCAGAGTGAATTTTAAATAAAGGTAAATCTAAATATGGTGGTTTGAAACTGAAAGTTCAAAAAACAGGTCAAGTCTGATTTCTGTAAAACAGAAGTAGACTGCCAAAATAAAAGACATTTTGTTATTGTTGATTATTTTAATAACAAGACGGTTGCATTACTACCTAAATCCTGACATTTAAACATGATTATTGTGCAGAGACGATACGACCTGATTTCTAATAGCTGAATAAATCTCCCTCCTTACAGACAGATGGACTTTCACGACACTAACAAAGGCTCCCTGACACACAGAACATTTTATGCAGCTACACTGGGGTCATCAACCTCACCTTTTTCCTCAGAGCACGAGAATTTACTAACTCTCCATTGTGTGCCACGGCGATCTTGCCATGCAGCGTGTCCACGACAAAGGGCTGGCAGTTCTGCAGCTCTGAGAACCCTGTAGTTGAATAGCGTGTGTGACAGATACCAAGGTTACCATAGCGCAGTTTCAGGAGGGCCTCGGGTGGGAAAGCAGAGCTCACTAATCCCATGCCCTGTTAAATGCCAAAAGGAATCATTATTACCACACAGCTAGCTGTGAATAAAAACACTACACAACCACGACAAAGATGCATGTTCTGTTGTTGAAATCCACTTTTATTGATCACGCGAGTTCAGCAAATACAGGAGTTGTTGCTGGCTTATTGTTACCTTGTGGCTCGTGTATGTGGGTGTGCTGGCTCCATCACTCGTGACAATCCCCGCACTTTCCTGACCCCTGAGAAACAAGCAACATGCAATGTTAAAATAGCTATGCAAAGTGAAATTAATGATAAATGATCTCCGTTTATTCTCTGCAAGACTGGGCATGAATCCGAATGTTCAGTGCTCCAGTTTATTAATGTGCCTTGAGGCAGAACGAACTGGTCAGACTTGAGAAAAACAAAGAAGGAATGAGGAACAGTGCTCTCTGATGTGGAGCTGCCATATATGGAGAGTCGTCTTGCTGCAGTTTCAGTGCATTTACCAAGCTGCTTCTCAGATTACAGCTGATCCCTCCCCCTCTGCACACAGCTTAAGCCAGTGGTGAGGCTGCTTTTCAGCACGGAGGCGTTGCTTTCAGGCTTAACCGCCTGGTTGCCTAGGGAACCGGGCAGCAGAGACAGAGGGGCTGGGGAAAAGAAAACGTTTCCAGGTCAGCTCAAACATGGAGAGAGGAGCAGACAGACAAAGAGGAGATGATAGGGAGGTGTTGGAGGAAAAAGGCTCGGTGGAAAGGCCGTGGGGGGAGACAGAAGTGCTGGCTCTAATGTCAGTTTGGGATGAGATTGGAGCTCAGCATGTAGCTGAGAGCAGAGCCACATTTGAGTTGATTTCAGAGCGTCTGAGGCAGCTCAGAGTTATGCGCAGCTGGAGGGAGTGCCAGGCCAAGAGCAAGAGCCTGGGACTTCAGAGCAGGACGGCTGACACAGCAGCAGGCACATCAACTAACTATGGCTCAGGACTGGATGGAAGGCCGGCGGAGAGCTGGGACAAAGATGTGGGTAATCAAAGAGGTATCTACCCTTCCTCAGTCCCAATGCATGAAGGTAAATCTGAGGTTGACACAAACTGTAACAAAAACATGCAAAAACTCGTTTTTGTCCTGAAGCTTTAAAAAACTGATTTATAAGGCTTAAATTTTGACTTATTAGATTTCAGCCAACAACAATGAAACTGTGTCTATCAGCAGGAATCAAGAGTCGAATCCATCCAACACTCCCGTACGTTCCAAATGTGACTGAAGAAGGAGGGCGCCACTGGACAGACGATGAGGTGCGGGCCTTGCTGTGCGTCTGGGCTGACAGGACCATTCGGGAACGCTTGAAAAGTACCCTGCGCAACAAGTGCATCTTCCAGGAAATGGCCCGTCAGATGCAGAGAAAGTTTGGAGTGGTACGCAACTGGAAACAGTGCCGAACCAAGTACAAGAACTTAAAATATGACTACAAGACAGCTAAAAGTGCTCATGCCGCTGGAGGCAGCAGCGCAGGAAGCCCTGGGAAGTACATGAAGTTTTTTGAAGAGGTGGAAACTATTCTGCTCAACCAGGGTCTGGAAAATGGAAGCGTGGAGATGCAGAAGAGACTGTATAATGGAGACGTGAGAGCAGAGAGGCTACAAACACCACCTGACAACACGAGACAGGTGGCGGCGTCAGAGAGCGAGATTGTCATAGAAATTGATGACGGTAGGTATTGAAGATGCAATGCACCCAGCAGTTCAATCCAGCATGTTCTTCTCATGTTCTTGTTTCAGACGATAACAGCGATGGTTATGACGTTGATGGAGAAACACAATGGAGAGAAGCAGGTATGACTAAATGCATCAGCCAGTTCTCCTGACCAATGTAGACCTGTATGGAAAGTTTCATTTCCTTTATCTGCTCTTCTTCACCCCAGAGGCCCATTTAACACACGCAGATTCATCAGGTTCTGACCAGTTCCACGTGGTCACATTGTCAGACACAGGCCGAAACTGGAGCGACCAAGAAGTACAGGCACTCATTCAAGTTTGGGCCGACGAACGCATATGCAAGCAGCTGGAGAGCTCCACCAGAAAGAGGGACATATTTGTCCAGATCTCCAACAGATTATTGCAACAAGGCATTGAGCGTGACTGGAAGCAATGCCACACCAAGTACAAAAACCTCAAGTACCTGTACCGGTCCCTACACAGGGGTAGGGCTGACGAAGCGGAGCGAAAACGCCTCATGAGGTTTTACGACGAGGTGGACGGCATCATGACTCACGGTGCAAACGGATCATCACCTGCAGCTGTTGCAAACTCAAGCATGATTACGGTCATGCAGGACTGTGAGGAACATCGTCAGGATGACATTTACTTAACAAAAACAAATCCGGTGACAACAGTAGACGAAAGAACTTGTAGTTCGGATTCTTCTGTATCTACTGAAGCTGCATCAAATCCAGATCTGAGACCACAAACAACCACAGAGCTCCACTTGGATCAGCACCACAAACTGATGAGTGAGATGATTTTCTTTACTACTATTTGACCATTAATTTCATTTGAAAGGCTTGAAAATGTTTCTTTTAAATTGAGAATCAACCATTATATCTTTTTTAGACCGTTCAGAAAGTCTGGCAGAAAAGGCCGACGTGTTTTCAGCTCGTAGAGGAATGAAGAGAAGAGCTGTGGATCAAGGTTTGATATGCCCCCTTCTCTTATCAATGTGCAGGTCACATGATGCCCACACATGACTGAAGTCTCTGTCATTTCTGCCTCAGTCACATGATTTGCCACCAGATCAAAATAATAAAATTATGGATGAGGGTACTGTTGTATAAAAACCCACAAAACAGGCTCAAGGTTATGTATCAAACTCATTTTTATTGAAGGAACAAAATCATTAAATTCCCTTTACTGCTTATATTTTTATTTTCAGACTCCAAACTTCAGACACCAGCAAAAAGACGAACAGCTGATCCTGCCGACAAAGCGGGATCCCAGTGCAAGGAGGAGCAGGAGCACATCCCAATAATAAAGATCAAATCTGTCTGTTCAATGGCTCCTCCTCACCCAGCCCCACTAAGACAGGTAAGATCTTAAGCAGATCATTCAGATGTGTAGAAATATTACCAACAACTGGTCATCTAACCTGCTTTAATAGCTCTGTGAACAGCCTCAGCTAAGAGAAACAGACATACATTCTAACCAGGTATGGGGCCTCGGTTTAGGCGGTATCACAGTATTACCGTAAACAGCCGGTGTTAAAACTAGCAACCGTGTCAGTTCCAATACCGTCATGAGAAAAACAGTGCACGTAGGAGACAAGGATTAAAAAGGAAAAAATTAATAAAAAAGATAAATACTGTAAGTCATTTACTGTATAAAACGGAATTTTCAGTTTTACTTAAATCATTTTAAACATTTAGGAGTTTTAAAAACTTTGAGACTTTCAATAAAGTTTATGAACGTGATGTCATCACATGACAGCGCAGAGGATGGCGCGCCGAGGGAAAAATGGCCGCTCGCGTACCAGCTGACTGACTGCGGTGTGTAAAAACAACACAACTGCAGTTTTTGAAGTATTTCTGGTTAGAAGCAAACTTGAAGGAAAGCCAGTAAACATTGATGAGGTCATTTGTGCAAACAAAAGATAACAGCAAAAGATGCATGCTCCGTCGCAACAGCAGAGGAGCGAGCCGTAACTGAAATAGCACCTTTATGTCATGAGCCTGTTATTAAGAGACGACAACGCACTTTTCTGGTGAACGATATGATGCCAGCCTTCCCCAGATGTCACGACTTTGGTCACGACTAGCACCAGTGTACCCGTATGCCGGTGCCACAAGCTCATCAAAGCCGGTTTTCAGCAGTCGGAGGTTGAAGCCAGAAAAAGTAAACATGCTGGTTTTCCAGGCTTAAAATCTTTTCATAAGCTGCGTTCTTAAAAAGTAGTTAATATTATATGTGTTGTTATTGTTTTAGTTATGGTGTTTGTTACTCATTTTCTGAATGGTGGAGGTCCAAACAGCTTGGTAATGCCACTCGAGGCGTACGCCATCATTTTTAAATTAGTCCCGGTAATACTAGCCTGACAAGCCAGACTAAATAAATATTATTTAGTCTGGCCACGAACCATTGACGGCTCTCGGTTGTGGGGCGGGTTCTACCGTTGTCTTTCAAATGATCTCCGCATTCCACTGGACAATGAATGTGACATACTCTTGTTTCACTCTGTTGCATCATCCCACCCACCAGGCATATAGAGTGCCCTGATTGACCCACAAAGCGGATAAAGCTCTGTGATTTGTCCACTAAGCAGATAGAGCACTATGATTGGCCCACCATTATGGACCAATCACAGCTCTTTATGTGTTTGAAACCCCTCTAGAGAGCTGTGATTGGCTAGCCAGAGTCCTGGTAGGAGCTGCTGAGGTTCCAATGGAGCATGCCTAGACCATTCTTTGCAAAGCAAGAATTTGGTCTCGTTCACTAGGCTACGGTAATACCATACACCTTGGTAAAATGTGGAGGAAGCTAGATGGTATTAGAATTTGGATATCGCCCAAGCCTAATGGGGTTAGGTACACAAGTGGATTTCTGTCAATAGAAAAACAACCTCTAGTCTCAAAAACTTTACGCTTTTGACTTCATGAAATTAGCTTAGTTTTGCTCTTCATTTAGTGGCTTATCGTCACTGGGTGTTGTTGAGGTAGACAGTGTAGATTATATCGTTTAGATGAGGCTCTTCCCGTTAAGCACGTGCAGTTTGCATATATTGATTGATTGTGTTTTTGGAACAACTTTGTTGCTGGAAGTGCTTGTGGACCTGGTACCGGGTCCGTCGGGTTCAAGTTGTGTGACGCATAAGAATGGTAATTTGGCACCTCTAGTGGTGATGTGTGGTTAGCGCATCTGGAAAAATGCACCTCATCTAAAATAAAATTCACCAGCCACCGCTGCAATCGACACAGCTATGTAATGGTTTTTACACAAAATTCTAGTTATTTACAGCTGGATTTAAGGGGAGATTATTGACTCTTTCAATCAGATTTCACATTTATACCAGAATACTAGTGTAATGAGAAATTGATGAAGGTGTTGAGGTTTAAAAATAACGTGAATGGGTATTTGGATGAACAACTGTAACATTTTAGATTAAAGCTCTTTTAAGGAGCAGAAATCCACCTTGTGACAAGCTTCTCCCTACAGACTTTCAGATACCATAACACTGATTCACACAAATTAGTTGTTTGGGGATGTTGGACAACATTATTTTAAAATAACAGACAGACAGACAGACCACTGAATTATGATTTTATTTTACTTGAATTATGATTTTATTATACTTGAAGAAAATCTTCAATTATTTTACAAGGGAACTCCCTGAGATTATTACCCTCTGTAAATGTATTATTTTCACCAAAACAGAGCACTTTTTAAAAAGTACCATAACTACTTGTAGTTTATCTTTTTCCATGATTCCACCCACCTAAACGTGCCTCTAATCAGAAGATTAGGCCATTAGCCAAATGTAACAAAGTTATTCTGAACACCTTTACGTTACTTACCTGTGCTGTAACGCCACCAGTCCCAGAGTCAGGACCTGGGCCACCTCCAGCTGCGTGGGCCACTCTCCGGCAGCAACGCAGCCGAAAACCCCACACTCCTCTCCGATACCGGACTCTTCGAACTCCATGATACCGCCACTATTGTATTTCTGCCCGTTCGTCCTCCGGTTACCCCGTTAACGCAAAACGAGCGGTCTCGTGCCTGCTCTCCCGTGAGAAATCCGCATGCGCGTGCACGTATTGTATTCAAACACGTGCTCACAACGTGGCCAACAACGTCAGGTGACACCGTTTAAACTTGCTATCACGAGCCAGAGCAGGGGTAGTCGATAGGGTTTGTTTCAAACTGAAGCAACAAACCACCGGATGTTTTATCAGTAATTAATCAAGACGGACCTGAGTTGCGCTGCACAAACTAAAATGGTGTTACTAAATGTTTCTGCTGGGTCAAAGGACGTCCTGACTGCGAGGTTTTTAACAAATCAATTCCCTTATCCCAGAAAACATGGTGGCATGTCGAAGTTTTTCTCCTCGTTAAAGTTTGAGCATCCTCCACGTGATAGCAATCCACCACTGTGATTGGTTGGGTTAATCCGTTGGATCGACGTGATTGGCTGCGGCAGGGACGTAAGACGCCCCGCTTCTCTCCACCTCCCGCTGCATGTCTGCGCGCCGCTGTTGTTGCTGCTGCGCCTAACAACTTGTGGGGCGTTTTTGGTTTGTCTTTCAGGGCATTTCAACCCCGACCAGCACCATGGCCTCCTCAGGTACCATGCTAATATCCTGCACACGTTTGATGTTGCATTAAATCAAATTGTCTGAATGTTGCGTGTGCTTTCAGATTTAAACGTGGGCAAGAAGCTTAATGAGGGAAAGACCAAGCAGATTTTTGAGCTGGTGGACCAGCCTGGATTGGTCCTGGTCCAGTCCAAAGACCAAATCACAGCTGGGAACGCTGCGAGGAAGGACCAAATGGAGGGAAAGGCCTCCATTGCCAACAAAACGACGTGCTGCGTGTTCAAACTTCTCCAGGAATCTGGTGAGCACTCGGTGAAGTTTTCTAACTGTTTATCGTGTTTTTGATAGCCAATGGATAGCAAAGGTTCTCCTTAACAACAAACACTGAAGTCAGCACTGGAGCTGGTGTCCTTCGTGGTGGACACTATTCCAAATTTAAGCTATTTGATCTTTGACTGGATAATCAGCAGCCATGCACCACACGTGAGTTTGGTGCGTTAACCAAACCCTTGGAATGACAGTCTTGTGACTTGCAGTGTTCCTGCCATTAATTCACCAGAACAACCCCAATCATGGCTTCCTTGACCAGAATTTAATTTAGGCTTGAGGTCAGTCTCGTGCTCAAATCTTTAAACTTTTACTGCATTTAATTAAAATATCAATTCTAAATTTAACGTGTCTTGTGGTTTCGCCAAGTGGAATTATTTAATCCCCTCTCAGAGTTGGACATTATCTTAATACGACGTACATTTTTCCCCAGGCATTAAGACTGCCTTTGTGAAGCAGCACTCTGAGACGGCCTTCATCGCAGCCCACTGTGAGATGATTCCCATCGAGTGGGTGTGCCGCAGGGTGGCGACTGGGTCCTTCCTAAAGAGGAATCCAGGAGTCAAAGAGGGCTACCGCTTCTCCCCGCTAAAAATGGAGATGTTCTTTAAAGTAAGCCCAACTGTACCGCAGCAATTTCCTAATGTTGTGATTTCTCTCACATATGACAAGAAAACCCATCTGATTCTAAGCTGCTCACCTGGATCCAACATTCCATTTTCTTATGCATGTGTGGACTGAATGGTTTTGAATTTTAGGACGACGCCAACAATGATCCCCAGTGGTCTGAGGAGCAGGTTCTGGCTGCTGATTTCAGTCTAGCTGGTCTCACTATTGGTCAGTGCGAGGTGGACATCATGAACCGCAGCACTGTGGCCATCTTTGAGATCCTGGAGAAGGCTTGGGCAACTCAGAACTGCACCCTGGTAGACATGAAAGTACGTAGCCCTGAATAACCCCATGCTGCTCTTTTACCAATGATTTGTTTACAATCTAATAAAACTTGTGCTTGCAGATCGAGTTTGGTGTGAATGTAAAAACACAAGAAATTGTTCTGGCTGATGTGATTGATAATGATTCATGGAGGCTGTGGCCTGCTGGAGATCGGAGCCAGCAAAAAGATAAGCAGGTCTGGGATTTTTTTCTGCTTGTCTTTAGAGTTATGAACTTCAGACAATAAAACTTCTTGTTCTTTTTATTTTCAGGTGTACAGAGACTTAAAAGAGGTCACTCCAGAAGCTATGCAGATGGTGAAGAGAAACTTTGAGTGGGTTTCTGAAAGGGTCAAGGTACTGGACACAATCTTCTGAGCTGCTCATCTTTACTCATTTTGGGGTTTTAAGCAGACCCCCCCACACCACCACCAAAAAAAAAAAAAAAACTAAAAAAGAAGAAAAAACTGGCCAATTGAAATTTGCCAGTGTGTAACATTACTAATTAGGTGATTGGTCAATCTGAAACTCAAAAATCAGATTTTTGGTAATTGGTCCACCTTAATTTTTACTTTTTAAAGTGACAGTGTGTGTGTTTTTTCCCTGGCGATAGGGGGCAGTAATTACCTAAATCATTGCAAGCAAACATTATTTTTGTGTTCAAGTAAGACCTTACCGACAGATGGCTTTTAGGGTCAAAACTCCTTGGGACTGCAACCTCCAGCAAAATAACAAGAACGTCAGATTCCCTTCATCGCTGACAGTGAGAGAAGATGTTAATGTGTAAAAGAACAATGCTTATTAATGCTGAAAGTTTTGAAACCATTTGTTACAAATCAGTAAATGCATTCTGTCCTCACGGGCATCCGTAGAAAGAAACATGATATCCAATATGGCGCCGCCATTGACATACATATATGGACAATGGGTTTCCATAGGCTCCAATAACACGTTTTTGTGCTAAAATGGGAGGTGGCCACCACCGCCATTTTGACCGTGTCACAGGTTCCCTCAAGCCCTGGCAATTCCACAAAAGGAAGAGAGGAGGAGCTGAGGGTGGGGCTGTAAGGCTGGGATCAACTGAGGACACCCAGTCGAACTAGCTACAAGCTAACCCAAAGCTAATGCGGAGGTGGGAGCTAAGCTAACAGAGGTAGCAACCTAGCTACAACCGGAGTTAACTGTGCACAACACCAGAGCTTCTGAGTCAGAGATACGCCGGGCTGACCGCTGGGTAAAACCGGGTGGAACACAGAGGTCTCCGAGAGCTCCACAAGCCGGCAGCCGCACAGCAGACAAGTGCCGCTGCGATCTGAGATGCGCCGAGCTGCGGGGAGGGGAGAACCGGGTGGAAAACATCGGTCTCTCGAGAGCTCCACAAGCCAATAGTCGGAACCCAGCTCCACCAACATGTTATATTTCAACCCATTTTCTAAAGTGCAGCATTATGTTAAATGCACTGGGTTTTACCCTATTACATTTAAATTTCATGGTTAAACAGTACATGTTAAAATCTAAGCTCAGCTCGGCAGTGACCTAAAATACATAAATATAATTTTACTTACCGAAAAAAATGAAGTGGAGACTCCTTGGACGCTCTATTAGTGCAATTAATGCCACAGCAAGTCATTTTGTCCAACAATTGCACAATAATATCCAAACAAGAATACACACACAGAGACTCAAAATCCCGGAACAGTTTCCAGGCCAGACCGAGGCTCTACTGAGGCCTTTCCACGGAGCTAGCTCTGTGGTCACGTGGGTCTGATGCTCATTAATTATACAGAATTTTAGGCTTTTAATACACTTAGAAGAGTGAGAAAAAAATTCACCCCCCTCAGAGTTGTCATGAGTGTAAACTAGATCATTTAAACCAAAAACATGTTTTGGTACCAGGCTGTAATCATGTTTATTTCTGCTGTGAAATTTGTATTTTAACATGGGAGTCAATGAGGATTTGCTCGCTTGTGACACCAGCCCCTAGTGGATGAGGGTGGAGCTGCAATTTTTGGTACTTCCGGGATGGACTCAATTTTTGAGCCACATTGTGGGGGCTTGGGCGCCGCCCAGGGACTTCGACCCACTCATGTATTTTAGACCCAATTTATATGGGTATATGTGATGAAACCGCCAATGTTTTTAAACAACTGAGTATCTTTTAATTAATTTAAAACATTTCAATAGATATTTCCAGAGGTTAATGGTAAAAACTGCACATTGTCACTTTAATTTTCATTTATTTAAAAGGACCATATGGTGGAAAATCCACTTTTTTGGAACTTTTTAACATGTAATATTGCTTCCTCCATGAAAAAAAAACCCAAAACCTGTTTTTGGCTGCATTCATGCATTTTTCTGTTTCAGCTGCAAATTTAGAATTTTATTTTGAAATTCCTGTAATGGCCTAATGTATAAGTCGTCTCCATCTTCCTGCTCCCAACGTCAGGCCCTGCTCCTCCCCTGGAAGCTAGTCTGTGGTCTGAAACCAGTCTCCTCTGGTTAGCTTAGGACATGTGGCGTAGGCAGACAGCTGTCTAATAAAAATGCACTGGGCTGGCATGCAGTTTGGCACAGGGTCGCATCCCAGTCTGATCAGTAACTGTTTTGCTACGCTCGCTAGTCTGATGTTTACAATTCTTTATTGGTGAACTGTTTAATATTAGGACTAATCTGTTATTTTTTTTGCTTCCTATACTTATTTAGCCAGTGTTGGTCTATGTGGGGTGAGCAGAGTAAATCAACTTAAAGGCTATTTGGAAATGACCTAATTCAAAGACCTTTAGAGAGACGAAATGTTTTGCAGAAAATAATTCAGAAAACTAGAATATAGAAACATGAAATCTGCTGGCTGTATAAGGCGCTGCTGACATCACTGGAATTCAAACCCATGTCAGCACATGACAGAACTGAGATGGCAGATGGGTGCCTTTACCACTGAACTACCATAACCACTATGGTAACCCACTTGCCTGGGTGCTGTAGGTACTTTTTGACGAAGTGGGCATGTGCAGTTTCACTCAAATAAATCATTTATTTCTGGGAATAAGTTCAGGCTGACAAAAATAACTTGTCTTTAAGATAATTGACATCTCAGTAGTGTCAACGGTAACATTTCATCATACATTGTGCCTACCTTTGTTCTCAAAGGTGTAAAATATCATGTTATGTAACCTTTACATTTTTTATTCTGCTTATGAAACACCTTGGGAATGCCCTTTTGAAGGCCCAATACAAAAAACTTTCTCTTTAAACAAACAGCTTCTGATCCACATCAACAGAACAACTTTACACACTGTCCTGTTTGCAGCTGCTGCTGGAGTCCCAGGCCAGTGGCAGGGTAGTGGTTCTGATGGGTTCTACCTCCGACATGGCACACTGTGAAAAAATAAGGAAGGCCTGTACCTCCTATGGGATCCACTGCATCCTGCGGGTCACGTCGGCGCATAAGGGTCCAGATGAGACTCTTCGGATCAAAGCAGAATATGAAGGTGACCATTTAACTTTTACTGACTGATGGGAGTGGATTTCAGTCACTTCTTAACACCTAAAACACGCTTTGCGCAGGTGACTGCATTCCAACTGTATTTGTGGCTGTAGCCGGCAGAAGTAATGGTCTGGGACCGGTGATGTCTGGAAACACGGCTTATCCCGTCATCAACTGTCCTCCTCTCACTCCAGACTGGGGAGCTCAGGATGTGTGGTCTTCTCTCCGCATGCCCAGCGGTGAGCAGAACATTTCCCTTGTGTGCTTTATTATAACTCAGACATGTCCATCTATCACAGCAACAGTCTTTTCCTTGTTTTCCTGCAGGCCTTGGCTGCTCCACAGTCCTTTCTCCTGAGGCTGCTGCTCAGTTTGCGGCGCAGATCATTGGCTTGAACAACCACTTGGTGTGGTGCAAGCTGAGGGCTTCCATGCTTAATACCTGGGTCTCTCTCAAGGTTGCAGACCAGAAATTACAAGCCTGCAGCCTGTAGATTTCAGACCCGTTGTTGCCCTCTAGGCGTGGTGTGTCTTAGTTTAGCCTTAAGTCAATGTTTGTCACACACGAAGCATTCCCACAAGAAACAAATAAAGAAAAAACTTGAATTGTTTGTTTGATTCAGTTAAAATTGTCTCCAAATAAAACAAAAGATAAATGCAAGACACAGGCGTAAACCAAAAATATGCAAACCTTTTCAGATCTGCCTTTTCTAAAGTTGGTTTCCCATTTTATTGTTGGTAAATGAAAATGATCAATATTGTCTTTGTTTTTGATCACAATTTACAAAACTTGCTATAAGAATATAAAGTTTTCAGATTTAATCCAACTCATTTTGAAATGTTTAGTCTTTAGTTCAATAATTTGTGATCACTATAATGTCATTCCTCAAACGTCATTGATCAGCAGGGGGTGCTGGGGAGAATGTTGCAACATAAGAGAAGTGCTGGTGTCACTGGGGCAAAAGGAAGTCTGGTAGGAAACCGGACATGAACCCCTGTGCTGAACCTGAGTGCATTTAAGTTTTTATTATTGAAACTGTTAAAAAAATACAATTTAATGAATACTAGGCAGCATTTCTTTACAAGAAGAATCCCAACAAGACAAATAGGAAATTAACTCGATCCATCACAGAAACACCCAAGTTGGTGTTCGTTCCTGATGATCGAATGCTTTCAATGTTTCAATTCATGGTTATGATCTAATCTCATTAGACAGAATAAAAGGACCTGTTCACCTACAACATTCCTTATGTGTGTATGTAGGCCCAGCTTCCATTAAGATAAAGTGCTGCTGCTGTGGGAAGGAACACATACCTAAAACGATTGCACTTAAATTTTACTGCTCTGAAGCATCTTCTAGAAGATGGTGGCTCCAAATCCTGGAAAAGAACACGTTCCAGCTCACTGGAGATTAACCTGGCCAGTCTAAGTGTGGTGTCCTCGTAAATGTGGGACGATACACCAATCCACTTAGAATAAATGGTCAGATGGCCAATGGCATTGATCCAAGCAAAAATTGATGTAACAAGAAAAAACATTTGTTTAGAAAATTGCTTGAAGTTAGTCTTAGAACATATTTTTTGCACATAAATTGGTTGACTTCAATGTCTGAACTTGTTAAGAAAATGTTGAATGATGCTTTTTGTGACAGTGATCAATAACTAAGAATATTGGTTTTATATCAACCGTTGGATCGATACGACACAAATCAAACTAAAATGGCACGGCTAATTTTGAGATATCAGCAAACTTTGTATAGCAATCCACTTTATTGGTACTGTGATCAGACTTAATACACTCCTACTAAATACTGCACCAAAAAAAACCCCACTGTTTTTGTGTGCATTCATACTCTCTGAGAACAATAACGACTGCAGTCAGATTCAGGAGCACATGGGGTTAACTTCATCGTGCTGTTAAACAACCCAGACTTTGGTCCCATCACAATCTTATGTTTCAGAAAACAGATCGCCACGATTATTTAAAAATGACATCCTATTTCATTTTAGTATAATGCATACTGGCTTTTGAACGCTGCTTGTTTCAGAAATTAATGTAAATCTTTTTTGGTTTTGTTTCAGCCTTTATACCCCTGTGTGTGCAACGTTTGCAGGACCTGTTATTACTGAAGATAAAATATAAATACCCTTTAGTGTTCTAACCTGTATTTACCTTGCAAATGATTTACTTTCTCTAATCTTTATAAATATTTACCGTCTGCTGTGCCACATCCAGGCTGTTTGCTTCATTGCAGGACTTTAGATTAGCCACAAGAGGGAACTTGGAGCCCATGTTCCAAGTCAAAAATCTCTTCCGTTTTATATTGTTCCAGCAGTTTGCAGCCAGAGGAATGAGTCAGACTATTGTGCCACCATTTTCTTTTTTCTTCTGTGATAGTGGAGCCTTTCTTTTGATGTGGTGTGCTAAATCTTTGTTGATGCGTAGGTGGGAGTGGGAGGATGGAAGAGCTGTGGGTTGAATGTGATACAGATGAGTGTACAGAGGCTGAATTCTGATGAAAACTCAATTTTTCTAATTCTATGTTGGATTTTATGCCCTAAAATACACCAGAACCAGCCTGCCTCTGCCCTGCTTGATATAAACAGAAAAACAAGACGTACAGCATCCACTGAGCAAATATGGACATAATGTCCACATCTGAATGACTTCATGTTTCCTTGACAACAGTAACATGGCAACAATCAGTGTATGTACAATAATCTGCCTTGTCTTTGCTCTCCGTCTCTTATTGCCAGGCTGAGCTCTGTCAGTCCGTCTAAATCCCATTTGGACTTGCTGGCCTTTGACGATTTCCTTTGCTCCCCATCGTCATGGATACAACTCTGGCTTTTATTAAATGAACAGAATATGAACCATCAGGAAAATTGAACCCACTAAAAGGTTACGAGCTTTTATGTTCTTGTCCTGTTGTCTAATGTGATTACATCTTTCTTCAAAGTGAAAACAAACCATGACAAATGACATAAAAAACAGAAGCCAACACCAGTCTGGAACGACTTTGTCAAGACTCAGAAAGCTTTTTATTTAGTTTGGAAAGCTATGAGGGTGGCGGCGAAGTATCACCTCTGCAGCTTATTTACACATTTTATACAACGCTGTGTTTTCTTGGTCTGGTGTACAAAATTTCTAAATGGTTTTACAGACAAACATTCTCGGTAACATTTGTTTGCTTTGCTCTGCCTGCTTTGCATGATGATCTCTCACACCGTAGCATGATACCATCCTGCTGTTACTTTGGCACCTTTGCACTTCCTCCATCACTCATATCCTCCTCTCTGTCGACTAAGTGCTGCATCAATCCCTCCTCCTCTCTGCCGTTGTACTACATCGCTTTACGATTTGTCTGCTAACAAACTATTGAACTGTTCGCGATCACAGCACCCCCAGATCATGGCATGAGCGGGACTTCTGCCTTAGAAACTTGCCCACATCTCGCTCCCGTGGGTAACGGGGCATTAGACTAGTCAAGAAACGTTTGGCGCGTGACGTAATGCTTTCACGCTGGCCTTCTCCGCACATGTCCTCTGCACTGGTTCCTGGGGGCCACGGGGGCTGTCCTCTGGCTAGTCGCACCACACAATCCAGGAGCTCAGGGGTACGATGGTCCAGAGAGGCAGAGATCTCCAGATACAGACAGTTGAAAAGGGCAGCACTGGACATGGCCTCTGATGGAAGAGGTGGAGAAGAAAGACGGGGTCAACACAGGAATATTTGAAAGTTATTGGTTCAGAGACTGGACTATGGTACGTTTATATCTACATTCACTTATAGAAAAAGAAACTTATGATTAATGCAAAGGCAACTTATCAGCTGAATAAAAACCATAAAGTCTTTCTGATGCATACATGTGGACAGATCTTCAGTGGTGGTTGTAATGGGAACCACAACTGTCCTTCCAAATCCACCCCGATTGCCAGTCACTTGCTAGGATTATTGATCTGTTGGAGGGTTTTCTACAGTTTACCCCCAAATTCCTGTGCAAATAGCTTCAGTGTGATTATCAGTACTTGTTTGTGCCTTGATCCATGGGCGGAGTTAGAGGGTGGCTACTTGTGCTCAAGCCCCAGATGTTTTCTGAAAAGACCTGGGGCCTCATTCATCAAGCTAGCTTACGCACAAAACGGGGTCGGAAAACTGCGTAAGCAACTCTCCACGCAAACTTTGGGATTTATGAATGAAAACTTAGCGGAAAAATGTGCACAACTTAAAGTTGACTAAGGACCTGGCTTACGCACATGCTGGACTTGGAGAGCACCTGCAGTGCTGCTGCTGAGAAGATGAAATTATGAAATCCTGCACCAGGTTTTAATTTTTGGATGGGCCTTAATTAAAAAATTTAATATCAATATAAGTTAGCAGGTTCAGAAACAATACCTACAGTCAGAGGTCCGACTGTAGATCATGATCATTTTCATTTCTCAAATAATAATAAATAAAAATTCACAATTTAATTTTCATTCATTTTTCAATAATATTTAGTCTAAACAACCTGACCACGTGTCCATCAACATATTAATGCTACAATGAAAGAATTTCATTAAAGCAGGAACATTTTATCTGCCGTGTTCTGGTTCTGGTTCTGCTGCTGGGCTGTGACCCACAGACGCGCTCCGAGCTGCTCTCAGAGCTCCTCAGCGCGCTGACGACGAGCTGCGCTGACCATCTGAGGTAATGCTCGGATGTTCTGATGGGAATTTCTTCTTCATTGTTTTTTTTTTTTTACCTCCGCGATGTTCTCTGGGCATAACGTTTAAAATGTCTGCACGCCTGCACGCATCGGGGCAATTCCAGTCTGTAAGAACGACCAACAGCCTTGAGATTTGTCCGTCAAAAAAATAAACAATCAGATATGGAAAATATCCGGTTAATGTGAACCCTGCCCATTTACCTTTTTGCTTTCTAGTGAAGACAGCATGGCAGCCCTTCACTCAACAGGAGTGTACATTTTCTGCAGGTTTACAAGCTCACAACACACTGAGCAACCAATGCTTCCGTTGTGTGTACACTCAGCTATCCCATCATGCAACACGCTACAACAACCAATTTCAGCCTTACAGACCGCGTGTATGAGCAGACAGTTTGCACCTGCTGCTGTAGGAAAAGCACCGGTGTCTGTGGGGCTCAGCACTGCCCCAATCAGTGAGGCTAAGTACTGCCTGCCTCCCCCATGCATTTTCACAACAAGTCTATGGCGCTCAGAAAGATTGAATTTGTCTCACATAGTGATTAGATTTATTAGACAGACTGTAGAACGTCACCATGTGCAGCACGTGAAATAAAACATGTTGGTGATATAAAGACAGCAGTGAGCATGCGCCAACTTCCTATTTCAGTGAGTACATGTGTCGCTGCTCTGTGAGAACGGAGGCAGCACTCATCTCTGCCTCCAAAGGGAGCAGCGCCGCACACGTGCGATACAGGGAGTCGGTGCATGCACTCTGCCTGAATCAGTTAGTGTGTGTGGGGCAGCTCCGTGAGAGCAGAGGTAGGCTCAGCTCTGTTTTCCCTGATTCTGCATGTATATTTGATCAGGAAATGGCTAAATTCAGCTCATTTGACCATAAATATGATGAAACCATGCGGAAAACGTATGTGTAAACCAGTCCCTCGATACACTGACTTCATATTAAAGCATTATTAGTATTTTACTTGTCTCAATGACAAGGGAGGCAGTAATTCCCCTGCCTCCTCTGACCGCACGTCTTGTACGTCGTGTTGTGGGGTTAGCAGTACCTCATGAGGTAGAGCGGGTTGTCCAGTAATCAGATGGTTGTAGGATCAATCCAAGCTCCCAGCAGAAAATGCTGCTGTTGTGTCCTTGGGCAAGGCACCTTACTTCAAAGAGTTGTTGCACAATCAGACTTACTACTAAAGCAGGAATGAGTCAACAACATCTTAATTACATCATAGGACTAATTCAAGTGTAATCCAGTGTTTTTGTGTGCTTTCATGTGGTCATAATTTCTAAATTGAGATACTGTATCCTTTAAAGCAGCACCAATATTTTGAACATGCTTAAAAATCCATCACCCATCTGGACTAACCCCTGCCTCTATCCACGGGTGCCACTGGGGATTTTGGGCCCCATGAAAAAATATCATACATCACATACTATGAAAGTTTATTGAATTAAAATTCAATTTAAAACATTTTTGGGGGCCCCTGTCAGTTCAGGGCCCTTAGAATTATCCTAACTGTTCCCTTTAATAAGGCCTACCCCGCCTCTATCTGTTCTGCTCGTCTCCAAGTACTTTTGCACGGTTGCTGAGGATCAGTGTTCCTTACTTGGTAAACAATGAGCAGGCTGGTGACTCTGCTTTGCTCCAGTTGGGCAGATTTGATGGACTTGAAACCACAATTTGGTGGTACTCAGCTCTCCAAAGATCCCCCTAGGATACTTTTCTCTTTTATTTTGTTAGAAATACTTGACAATCATCCCTTGTTTAATTATATCAGAAACTGCGCTGATCCTGCTGTTGTTTTGTAGACCAGCTCCTTTCTAAATAGTTCAGTAAACTGTTTGTGATACTGTACAACGCTATTGTATATTTACCTTTGAATTAAACATATTTGTTTGTAATCGCATTTATTAAATCCATATTTTACTGTAAAAACTGCATTTAAAATTATGGAAATGCTTTGTTTCTCTGCAGGAGTGTGTGTGTGTGTGTGTGTGTGTGTCTTTGTTCATTTTCATCTCTCGAGTCTATTTAGATACACAAAAATTATCACATTTATCAATTGTGGTGTTTTATTTTGAAAAGTTTCTTTATTTTGTTAAATTTGCTGGCCTGCCTCTTCTGGCTTTCTTCCTGCCAGAACTGACCCTGGTCACTCATGGCTCACAAAAAAATTCGAGCACATGCTGAAACGATCGCTGCACGGCGCGAGCCTTCGTGGTGCTTCGCAGCTGATGTGACCGAGAGGTTAACAAGGGCGTAGAATACAAGCACTCTTCATTCCGTGGCGCGTCGCAGTGCATCGTCGCGCTTCTGTGTCTGACGTGGTCCGGGGTAGGTCTCCAAACCTGCCATCTGAAGCTCAGCTGTGATGTGGCTCACATCTAGTTCCTGGAAGGCACAATTTCTTCTAAAATGGCACAATCAGCTAACTGTAGTCCCTCTGATGGCATATTTAGTAACTGAATCAGCTTCATAATAACAAGAAATGTTATGTCCTAGCTAAAACACGTTGTTTTATATTTGAGACATTTGCAGTTATCTTTGTTCGGGGGGGACTCCTGACCTTGAATGCACCAATAAGAGCTTGCAGTAGACGGTGGATGTTTTTTAATCAGTGCTTACTTTTATCTAATGGACCACCTCTGTGACACATCCTTAGTGCTGTTACACAG
>SSNQ01000401.1:246727-269947 GCA_006942095.1 Nothobranchius kuhntae
GTGTATAAGAGACATATGAATGTGGAGAGGTGGTGCAGTCACTACAGACATTCACCAGCTCTAACTGTAATCGTGACACCCTTCTTACGCCCCCACAGCGATGAGGCATTTCACACCCACACCAGTGTTTACTGACATTAACACAAGTAGGAAATCCCAACACCATCAGCGGTGAAAGCTCCGTCGAAAAAAGCCGTAGGAGGTGACAATTAGATGTTCCTCTAACCTTGAGAGGTGACTTCACGAGTGCGAACCAGGTCACTCTTATTACCAACGAGGATTATGGGAGTTTGAGGCTGAGTCTCTCTCAGAAGAAGTCGGAGCTGAGCTGTACGGTGGAAACTGCGCCTGTCGGTAACCGAAAACACCAGGACACACACCTCACACTGGAGAGCAGACAGGTCCTGGGGCAAAGCAAAGGGAATGGAGACTCGTTTTGAGCCAGCAGAATAGGAAAATATGCAAACAAGCATAAACTAATTCATATGAATCCTCAGGAGAAACACGGTGTGTAAAATAAAACACACAGAAATTCTGCTGCTGTGTTTTTCTGTCAGGCCCATTACAAACAGCAAAGATAAACAAGTCTCTGTAAAGAAACGGACATGAAAGAATAAAAACCAAAAAGAAACTCCTCAACCAGACTGAACACCAGCTTGTCTTCAGTTCACTCTTCTGGTCATTTTCATATGATCGTGTCTACAACTGACTAGAACGGAGCTCCAAGTAAATTCCAAGCAGAACAAATAAAACATTGAGTATCACTAATTTGAGCCATTTTTAAAACACTGGCATTTCAAAAAGAAAAAAAAAAACCTGGAAAGTGTTATCAGAGTGTGTTTCCAGCATTTTCACACATCCACCTAAATCAGAAATGGGAATGCAGTCATCTGGTACTCCCACTCTGAGGCTGACTCCAGCTAACATCCACACAGGCGCCTCTAAACTACACTCTAGGGGAAAAAAAGAAGGGATATGCAAAGCAGCCTGAGAGGGAGCGTTCCTCGAGAAAACAGGTGCACATGCAGCAGATTTACTGTCCTCATGTAGTCACGGTGCTTTTCTGAGCTGCACATTCAGTTTTGGTACAGCAAAGACAAAAAGTCTATGAGATATGCTACAGCTGCAGAGTGCAGGTAGAAATGTTGGTGTTATCATTTTTAATTAAACACAATTCCATGTAATACTCTACTTATGATTAATTTCTAATAACAAACTGTCCAAAAATAATATATATGTGCTGAGATTCATCCATGTTCAAATTTATGTTCAAAGGAATAGCTGCACAGATGCTGCCAGACTATCGCCATGGTTTCAGTAGCTACAGTAGTAGACGTTATCTTGATTCCTCCAGTTTGTCTGCAGATTTCTTTGCAACACACAAATCCTCAATCAAAGAAAATAAAAAGCAGCACAGGTGCTGTGAATCTAAAATGTGAGCGTGCATTTTCAGCTTCTCCACAAACAGACCAAGATTTCAGTCAGCATCTGTATATAATGTAGTGACATTTTGAGAAGTAGCTGAGCTCATGGGCTCCAGCTGCAGAGAGGCCTGATGGGGGGGGCACTGAGTGTAGGAACCATGAAGTGTTGTTTGGCTCACCTGTCTCCAGTTGTCATAGATAATGATGGCGCTCTCCTCATCGTCCACGGTGACTGTGCGCACGTAGCCCTCCCCTAGAGACAAGAACAGCAGCAGAAAGGTCTCAGGTGGGACACACTGTTATTCATTTACTGGCTGCTCGCGGTGGAATGATAATATACACTTTTAAGTTAGACAAACGCAGTTTCGTACCATCAGAGTCCACTGATGCAGCTCTATCAATGTCCCCTGCAAAGGCGAAAGCCAGCGAGGATTTCCCAACACCATTCTGCCCCAGCAAGGCAATCCTCAATGGACCATCATGTCTGCCCTCTATAGACACAGTGGGAGTGTCATCCAGGGCAGGGCTGAAGCTGAGCGGCGAGGCAGAATTCCCAGCTGCCCCCGATGTCCATTCACAGTCATCATGGACGGCTTCTTCCCTCCTGAGCTGGTGCTTTAGTGGCAGGGGAGTGCTGCCTCTGCGAACGTTCGGGGTGCTGGGCAGAGTCATACTGTCGCACTGTAGAGAGGAGGCAAGGGTCGTCTCATCATCACACTTAAAGCTACTCTTCTTTCTCANGGGGGGGGGGGGTACTGTCACACCCTGTCCTGTCTCCCCATTCTGTTCAGTCCTGTGTCCACGTTAACTGCTCCCACCTGCCTCTCGTTTCCCAATCACCCAAGCTCCCAGCCCTCTTGTATTTAAACCCCTTCAGTTCTGTGTCTCTTGTTGGATCATTGTTTCAATGTTAGCGTGTTCTCTATTAAAACCTTTAATCCTGTGTGCCTGCTTACCTGCTTCCCTCACCCGCATACACACTTAAAACTGCTGGGTTAAAAATAACCCAACTTGGGTTATTTTGTAACCCAGGCGCTGGGTCAAAAAGGGACCGACCCAACGCTGGGTTGTATTAACCAAGCAGGGTTGGGTTATGGGTTTGACCCAGCATATTGGGTTATGTTTTCTACCCAACTAATGGGTTAAAATGACCCAACTGTATAATTAGGGTAACCCAAAACTGGGTTAAAAAGAAAACCCAACTTCTGGGTTATTTAATAACTAAAGATTGGGTTAAAATGACCCAATTCTATAATATAGGGTTATAGGAAAAAATAAAATAAAATGCTTAATGAATAACTTAGTACACAAAATGAACATGTCTCAGTCAATTTTTTATTGACCACATAAGTTTTTTCATTTTTAAAATGCACAACAATATTAATACAACTGAAGAATATTTAAAAACATTTATAGTCCCGCTCATTTTTTTGTAAAACTCTGCTTATTGCATTTGTGTAAATGTGTTTTAATGACAAATATTAAAATATTAGACACCTGAAGATCATGAACATTTTCAACCCAATGCTAATGGAACTGTACTTACGTAAATGTCCAAAAACATGTAACTCATCCCCATGCTAGCAAAACATCAAATTTAAATCATAGCCAACTGAGCCCTCATTAGCTTTACAGCATTTGATTCATGCCCAGGCATTTCAAAGATGACCGTTTGAATGAACTCCCAAATTTGGGCACATGGTTTTGGGTAATTCAACACAAAATATGTTTTAAAACAGCCATCAACTGCACCCAAAAGTGATGGATATTCCATGGCAGTCCCATTGAGGATAACGAATGCTTGGGAAGGTCGATGGTCTTCACCAAGCATAAGAACATGTGGGTCGTCTGTTGTGGCCCCGGTCAGGTACTCCACCATGTTGGTTCCTGTCTAAAAGTAAGGGGAATTGAAGAAAAAAAAAAGAGAAAGAAAGGGAAAAAAAATTAAGGCATGAAAAAGATATGGTTTCATACAAGTTGTGGAAGCTTATTTGGAGTTGGCTGTAAATAATAGTGGTGCAACTGTACAGATAGCCCACGGTACGGTCTGTAGTACGGTTTTTAGACCACGGTCTCAGTATGGTTTTGGCATACGTTTTGTGCAGAAAGGCTGCTGTTTGTTATCCCAAGTTGTTACACAAGTAGCGGGAGGTATTGCACAGACCTCAGCATAAAGAGCCCCTGCTGCTAGTGGGGATGCTATGCATAGTAGGCCTAACTTCCTGAGCCTCATCATGTCAAACAAACAAAGGGAGGGTGGTCAAATAGTAAAACACTGTCTGGAGCACAGATAGTTGTGTCACAGATTTTCTGTTCCCTTATATCTAATGAAGTAGATTGATGCTGGGAAGCTAAGTAGCTAGCTACTCGAAGCTATATTCGGTTGAAAAGCTCTTGTAGGCTTAAAATCTCTTTGTTTACTGCATTACCTGCCTTCAACTGCTTTACCGGAACACATTTTCAAACTCCATCATCAACATCTTACCTTATTTTTAAACCTTGCTGATGTGAAGGTCCATGGAAATGAGGCAAGTCCTTGTCATCCTCCACTTTAAAATGGTGAAGCTGGCACAGACGAGGGGGAGGATCCTTCTTTTTACCGCCCTTTTTAACCCAACATGCTGGGTCAAAATGTTTGACCCAATGTTGTATTAAATTGACCCAACTGCTTAAAAATCAGCCTTAACCCAGCAGTTGGGTTAGCAAAATAACCCAGCATTTTTAAGAGTGTAAAGTCTCTCTTGCCTGTGCCAAATGCAACTGATCCCAAAACTTCTGTTGTCTTGTGTGTGGGACGTGACTTCACTTATTAAATTCAGTCTAATGAAACTGAGGGACGTGAAAAAGAAAAACAGAGGGAGGAAAAACATTTAAAGACCAGATGACAAGATTCACACTTTTTGTAAAAATTTAAAAGTTTATTTTTTATTAAACTTTGTCTCATGGCTACGAAAATGTTTGCAAAGTAAATCTCACCCCACACATTGTTGAGCCAGACGCTAAATAAAACGTATGATTTAACCACCGCTAGATGCTGAACAGACACAACAAAGCTCTTCCTGAACTGGCAAAGAGTGGAAATATTTAGAGAAATGAGTGAAAAACGAGTTCAATAACGTGCAAGTTACACAACCATTTGTTATTTTAATAACCTCTTGATGAAAACCAATGTGCTTCTCACCACTTCAGCTCAGCTTTTTGGTCTTCCTCATCACCTGATGGGAATTATTTAGCTTTTTAATGGCTTTAAAACAGTTATATCCACCAAAGCACATTGGATTGCTTTTGTGTAATAAAGTGCTACCTAAAAAAGCTACCTGGCCTCGAATGAAGTCAAACATTTACCTCCTTCTCAAGATTGTATATCACTTTATTAATAGCACCCCAAAACCAAAGACCTTCTGCTTTTTCACTGCACCTAGAAATTCAGTCCATCTGAGCCGAGTCTGTCACAGAGGTTAATCCTGGTGGGGTCCAACACTCACCACACAAGAAAATCTGCTGAGTTAATTTTACTCAAGCTGAGTACATTTTACTCAAATGGAGTAGAATTTACTCTGAAAAAGAGTACACTTGACTCCATTGGTTTAAATCTCTCATTTTCCTGTGCAGAAATGAACCTGGCCTGGTGTCTGTAAACCAAGCTCACTCTCTCTTTATCACACTACACTACATGACAGTGAGGCTTCTTCAAGTCCAAACATTTGAAGCATTTGTGCAGACTCCCATTCCCACATTGACCACGTATGACCACAATGAAAACCACATTACTCCTCCTGAATCAGAGGTTCACCATCACTCTGCTCTCCAGCATCCTGGTGTAGACCTTCTTAGGGAGGCTGATCCTCCGTAGTTGGAACACACCCTCTGGTCCCTTCTTGTGAAAAGGGGGACAATCATTCTCATCCTGCAAATACAAATGCACCCAAACTTCATGCAGTGGTACATAACTTGGACAGCTGGGCCAAAAGAAAGACCTGTATGTTATGTTTTAGCCTATATTTTATTTGGCTAATTGCTATTTTTTCCAAAAATAACAAGAAGTTCACATGATTTGTTAGCACACACTGTATGTTGTAAATAACTCAACTACNCTCCACTTTAAAATGGTGAAGCTGGCACAGACGAGGGGGAGGATCCTTCTTTTTACCGCCCTTTTTAACCCAACATGCTGGGTCAAAATGTTTGACCCAATGTTGTATTAAATTGACCCAACTGCTTAAAAATCAGCCTTAACCCAGCAGTTGGGTTAGCAAAATAACCCAGCATTTTTAAGAGTGTAAAGTCTCTCTTGCCTGTGCCAAATGCAACTGATCCCAAAACTTCTGTTGTCTTGTGTGTGGGACGTGACTTCACTTATTAAATTCAGTCTAATGAAACTGAGGGACGTGAAAAAGAAAAACAGAGGGAGGAAAAAACATTTAAAGACCAGATGACAAGATTCACACTTTTTGTAAAAATTTAAAAGTTTATTTTTTATTAAACTTTGTCTCATGGCTACGAAAATGTTTGCAAAGTAAATCTCACCCCACACATTGTTGAGCCAGACGCTAAATAAAACGTATGATTTAACCACCGCTAGATGCTGAACAGACACAACAAAGCTCTTCCTGAACTGGCAAAGAGTGGAAATATTTAGAGAAATGAGTGAAAAACAAGTTCAATAACGTGCAAGTTACACAACCATTTGTTATTTTAATAACCTCTTGATGAAAACCAATGTGCTTCTCACCACTTCAGCTCAGCTTTTTGGTCTTCCTCATCACCTGATGGGAATTATTTAGCTTTTTAATGGCTTTAAAACAGTTATATCCACCAAAGCACATTGGATTGCTTTTGTGTAATAAAGTGCTACCTAAAAAAGCTACCTGGCCTCGAATGAAGTCAAACATTTACCTACTTCTCAAGATTGTATATCACTTTATTAATAGCACCCCAAAACCAAAGACCTTCTGCTTTTTCACTGCACCTAGAAATTCAGTCCATCTGAGCCGAGTCTGTCACAGAGGTTAACCCTGGTGGGGTCCAACACTCACCACACAAGAAAATCTGCTGAGTTAATTTTACTCAAGCTGAGTACATTTTACTCAAATGGAGTAGAATTTACTCTGAAAAAGAGTACACTTGACTCCATTGGTTTAAATCTCTCATTTTCCTGTGCAGAAATGAACTTGGCCTGGTGTCTGTAAACCAAGCTCACTCTCTCTTTATCACACTACACTACATGACAGTGAGGCTTCTTCAAGTCCAATCATTTGAAGCATTTGTGCAGACTCCCATTCCCACATTGACCACGTATGACCACAATGAAAACCACATTACTCCTCCTGAATCAGAGGTTCACCATCACTCTGCTCTCCAGCATCCTGGTGTAGACCTTCTTAGGGAGGCTGATCCTCCGTAGTTGGAACACACCCTCTGGTCCCTTCTTGTGAAAAGGGGGACAATCATTCTCATCCTGCAAATACAAATGCACCCAAACTTCATGCAGTGGTACATAACTTGGACAGCTGGGCCAAAAGAAAGACCTGTATGTTATGTTTTAGCCTATATTTTATTTGGCTAATTGCTATTTTTTCCAAAAATAACAAGAAGTTCACATGATTTGTTAGCACACACTGTATGTTGTAAATAACTCAACTACACATCAAATTTGAGCTCAATGTTCTGGTCCTGTCTGCAGCTCTGCCTCTGGCCATGCCCATCTATGTTCCTCCTGATTCAATTCAATTCAATTCAAGTTTATTTATATAGCGCCAAATCACGACAAGAGTCGTCTCAAGGCACTTCACATAATAAACATTCCAATTCACAGTTCATTAAGCCAATCAGAAATAATGTTTCCTATATAAGGAACCCAGCAAATTGCATCAAGTCACTGACTAGTGTCAGTGACTATACAGCAATCCTCATACTAAGCAAGCATAAAGCGACAGTGGAGAGGAAAACTCCCTTTTAACAGGAAGAAACCTCCAGAGAATCCTGGCTCAGGATAAGCAGCCATCCTCCACGACTCACTGGGGATGGAGAAGACAGAGCAGACACACACACACACACACACACACACACACACACACACACACACACACACACACACACACACACACACACACACACACACACACACACACACACAATAATGTGTCTATAGTTCTATTGTGATGTCTTAGTAAATATTCTGTTTGGTGAGATCAACGTTATTGTATTTATCCTAGTGGATCTCAATTACTGACTACTTTCAGCTGTGTCTGACCCTCTTTAAACTCCATTCGTCCTCTCTCCAGAGTCCAGGAGATGTTAAGTAAACACATGCATACATGTTCACCACCTTGCTTGGATCTTCTGATTTAGTGGTAAAACCCACTTTTACCCTGCTCCTCCAGTGTTTCCGCTGAGAAGAACCCTGGAAACCACCTTGAGAGGACCCGTCACTGCTCTGAGAAGAGCCGCTGGCCAATTTATCCACTGAATGCTGCATTCCAATAAATAAAAATTAAACCTCTTTCATTGCCATATTGATTGTTGTGCATGTCTTGGGTCCCATCAGGTTTGTAAAACTGGGCGACGGTGGCACAGGAGTTGAGCGCTCGCCCCGTAATCGGAAGGTTGCAGGTTCGAGCCCCGCTCAGTCTGTCGCTGTCGTTGTGTCCTTGGGCAAGACACTTAACCCACGTTGCCTGCTGGTGGTGGTCGGAGGGACCGGTGGCGCCTGTGCTTGGCAGCCTCGCCTCTGTCAGTGCGCCCCAGAGCAGCTGTGGCTGCAATGTAGCTCATCACCAGTGTGTGAATGTGTGTGTGAGTGGATGACTGACTGTGCAGTAAAGGAGTTTTGGGCCTTCTCTTCTTTCAGAACTGCTTTTACCGTACGAACCCTCGCGACCTCTGCACTCCTCTGGCAGCCGTCTCCTTGTGATTCCAGAAGTCAGGACACATACCCACGCTGAGGCGTCCTTCCAATTTCATGGCCCTCGTCTCTGGAACAGGCTGCCGGAGGACCTCAGGGTCGTAGAGGATGTTCATGTTTTTAAGAGCAGGTTTGAGACTCACCTTTTTACCACAGCTTTTAATTAATATCTGTTTTTAGCTGCATTGCTTGTTTTATTTTTATTTTATTATTTATATTTTAGTTTTATTAGACATTTATGTCTTAGTGTTTTACCATCTTTTAATCACTTTTTTAGTTATTTTACTATCCATATTAGCTCCTATTATTTTTTATGTTACTTATTTGTTCATGCCAGTTGTAACGTACAAGGACTATTTGTCACCATCCAACTGACCACAGTATACACTTTCATCTAAATGCATGAATCCACTTTCTATTTGGCCTTCCAATCCCAGAAGGTTCTGCTCAGTGCTTGTTGACATACCAGAAGACAAAACACTCTCCCAAGGTCGTGCATTCTCTGCGTAAGAGCCAGACGTCAGTATTCTTCCCTCTGAAGAAAGTGAAGCTACCCTGATTTTACAGTAATAAGTTAAATAATCATGTGTGATGAATGAACAAGATGTTTAAATCAAATGTTTGAATAATCTGTGCTTAAATCAATGAATTTGAAATAAATATTGTTCTTACAGTGATCCATTTATATCACAAATCAGTACGTCTTTGACTTAACAAGTTAATCATTGTTTACACTCATACACGTTACATAAGGGTTAATAATCACCTCACATAAGTGTTTTGATCATTCTTATTCACAAAGTGTTAAAAACCTTTGTATCTGAAGGAGGGCGTGGCTTTCTGAGGGATGTTGGTAAATACTCAGAAACGTGTCAAATTCTGATTTGCCAAACTTGGCCAAAACTTATAACATGGTGGATTAATAAAACAAGAACTACTTCCCGAGTAATTCAGTTTCCAGCTGACTCCCGATTCGGCCAAATTGGGAATTTGAAACAATCTCCCGTGACCTCCAGTCAAAGCCTCTGCAACGCTGCGGCTGATACCAGACAACCGGCTCTCTAAGAGCCAAGCAAACATCAACCTTAGATGCAAACAAGCATTCCAGATACTGTAGTGACCCGGACGACATCTCAAGACTGGACGGGTTGTATCGGAGCTAGTCTACGGGCTCCAGGTACCGCGAGATCCACCCGAATCCTGACAGTCCGGATCTGCTGAGGGTCTCCACCAGGGTTCGTACACAACAGATTGTGTCTGATGCTGTTTAAAAAAAACAACTCTCTAGTTTATAACAAACAACAAATTATTTTACAACCCAGACTTCACAATTTCTCTCAGATACAAAGAACGGTTGCTAAACATCTAGCTTCCACTACATCACATCTCATTATTCATATCTTGTCATGTATCATTAGTTTACAAAAGAAGAATTAAATTCATTTTAAAACTTGTATACCTGACTCTGTCTGAATTAATACGAAGTGTGTTTATGGTCACTAAAGAAGCAAAGAGCCCTAGAATCTTCTAATTAAACATTCAAAGATCAATCAGATTGATATTTCACATTTATATGGAATCATCACATCTTATTGGTCATAATTAATGTGTTTTAATAGCTACACAGTGTTTTCCTCTGTGGGGCCCTCAGCCTCGGGGGTGGTGGTCAACTGTGGCGGCCTGGGTGCACCTCGGGGAGTGCTTAGGCGGTGGTGGGGTTTTTCACCCTACCTCCCCGGGAGCCCCGGGCTGGTGCCTTTGCTGCTGCCGTCGATCGACTACCGAGGCAGATGGCTCATCTGATGGCGTGTCATTCGTTATCTAACCCATCTGGAGAACTTGGCCGAGTGTTTACTTATGATATTTAAAACATTTTTTATTTATTGTTATTTAATTTAATATTTTTCCAGGTTTTGTGTGCGTGCGTGTATGTGTGTATTTGTTGTTCGCGCGTGTGTGTGTGTGTGCGTGGGTGCGTATTCCTTAGGAAATGGGTTGTGGGATGAGGTGGGTGGGTGTGTGTTTGTGTGTGTGTGTGGGGGGGGCTGCAACTGTCATAATTATTTTTATATGTTTGGGAAAATGATGGGATTATGGGTTACATGGGGTGACTTTAACCTGTAAAGCACTTTGAGCTGTATTTTTTGTATATGAAAAGTGCTATACACATAAAGTTTGATTGATTTAATTAAATTTGATTCTATTTATTTTAATTTGATACCAAACATTATAACTGTAACATGTACATGTGATAAAATGATTCTACATCACTTTTATTTCATAAGGAGGAAATTGTGACAAACTGTAGTAGTCAAAATGTTCAGTGTAACAAAAGTATTATCATTAAAATATATTCACAGTTACTGCTGCACATAAAGCATAAACAGATCATGTTTTGTTTTATTTTACTGGAGAATGTCAGTGTTCAGAAAAAACTGTATTTTGTCAATGTTTTTGTTTTAGAGAAGCTCTCAGCTATAGTATAGTACAGTGCAGTATTGTGTAGTGTAATATAGTATGGTAACAGCAATAATATAGTATAGTGTAGTATTGTGTAATATAGTATAGTATAGTATAGTATAGCATAGCATAGCTTAGCATAGTGTAGTATAGTATGCAATGGTACAGTGTAGTGTGGTGTAGTGTAATATAGTATACCGGTATTATAGTAATAGTAATAGCAATAGTATAGTATAGTATAGAATGCAATGGTAAAGTGTAGTGTGGTGTAGTCTAATATGATAGCATAATATTAATTGAACTGAGACATTGAATTGCCCATGTGTACGAAATGTGCTATATAAATTAAGTGACCTTGCCTTGCCTTTCGTATAGTATAGTATAGTATAGTATAGTATAGTATAGTATAGTATAGTATAGTATAGTATAGTACATGTGGCAAAGTTGAGAAATGAAAGCCCCGACGGGATTCGATCCCCAGACTCCCAGGTGAGAGTCACGCGCGCTAACCAGTCAGTCAAAGGGACATCCAATTGGCCAAGTAGCCAGGGTGCATGATTCATCGCAGCAGCAGTAGCTCAACAGGTTGAGCGGGTTGTCCAGTAATCGGAAGGTTGTAGGTTCGATCCCGGCTCCGGACAGAGAATTCTGCTGTTGTGTCCTTGGGCAAGACACTTAACCCACCTTGCTTGCTGGTGGAGGTCGGAGGAACTGGTGGTGCCTGTGCTCGGCAGCCTCGCCTCTGTCAGTGCGCCCCAGGGCAGCTGTGGCTACATTGTAGCTCATCACCATCAGTGTGTGAATGTGTGTGTGTGAATGGATGAATGATACACTGTAGTGTAAAGTGCTTTGGAGTCCTTACTCTGAGAGGCGCTCTACAAGTGCGGGTCATTTATCATTTATCATTTATCAGGTACGCTCACACTGCCACATCTAGTTAAAGCGTTATCATAGAAGTGAATGCTTTAGTGCAGTGCAGTGTAATATAGTGTTGGTATAGTACAGTGTAGTGCAATATAGTAAAGTATAGTATAGTAATAACATTAGTATTATGTAGTGTGGTGTAGTGTAATATAGTATAGAATAACACAGTATAGTATAGTAATAGTAAAGTATGGTTTAGTTTAATACAGTTTAGTATAGAATGCTATAGTACAGTGTAGTGTGGTGTAGTGTAATATAAAATCATATAGTGTTAGCAATAGTATAGTATATTATAGCACAGTATGTGATGGAACATTGCAGTTTGTTGTAGTGTTATATAGTATAGTAATAGCAATAGTATAGTATAGATTGTTGTAGTACAGTGTAGTTTTATATACTTTAGTGTATTATGGTATTGCCTAATGTAGTAATAACAATAGTATAGTATAGTATAGTATAGTATAGTATAGTATAGTATAGTATGGTATAGTATAGTATAGCATTTGAGAATGAGTGGCAAATTATTTGTTGGTATGACAACAAACAGCAACAAGCAACATTGCACCAAACTTAATTAATCAAAAGCAAACGCAATATTAGCAATAACAAACGAACATGTTGGAAAAGGTTCCACCAGCAACACAAACTCCAACCCCAGGTCTAGTATTTAGCATGAGACACCCACGCTCTGCACCCACACCCAGACTATCATACAGACGCACACATCCAATACTTTAAATCGGAGTTTTCAAAAATCTTTTTTGCTTTTTGAGAAGGGGCTTTTGTTTGCCCCGTGGCCCTCACCTGAGTCTCATTCTCCTCGATGCTGAGCCTTTCTTGGGGCACATCTGTCGGCATCTGTAAATTAAAATCAAGCGATATGGAAGTCCTGAAGACAGTAAACAGGACCCTCACCCGTCCTCACCCCCTCCTCACTCACTTTAGATGCCCCTGCCGAAGCAGCCCGGCTTGGCTTCTCACCTGTCAGGTGTCTGTGTCGGCAACTACAAAGCAAGCACGGTGCGTCTGGCGCGCGCGCTCTCTGTCTTCCCTCCCTCGCGCGCTCTCCCTCGGTGTGCGTCTCTGTCTCTCTCCTGCTTCTGTGTCTCCTCAGGTTAGAGACTTGGTCTAGTTCTGCAGTCTTTCATCGCTTCTGACGGACTGCCGCGTGCCTCACACCTTCATTCCGTCCGAATCCGGATTTCCTGCTTAGGAGAAAAGTCAGAAACTAAATTTATATTGATCCTTTTTTCCTTGAAGGTTTTTGCTGCTGATGCTTTTAACTGAACGATAAAAACTAGAACAAGTGGTGCAGACACAAGAAGCAGAGATAAGGGAAAGAGAGGCAGCTCTCATTAACCTCTTGGAGGTGGAGGCAACACCAAACACAACCTCCAGAGGGCGGTACAACACAAGTATTCCCCCACTAGTTGGTGTGGAAATGAGGGTGTTCTTGAGGAGTCTATATTAAAACATGTAGCTGAAATAGTCCTCCTGCAGAGCAGAGTTTTGCTCATCTGATTTAGATAATCTAGCAGCCTCCTTCTTCTATTTGCATCCTGCCGAAGGCACTTTTCCCTGATAGACTTGTTTGTGTGTTGTTTTTTCAAAATCAAACCTTTTCCCATCTAAGTTGTGTATTTGGAAAATTTGTGTCAGAATGTCTGTGTGACCACGCGCATCTGTGCTCACGCCACTCCCCCATAGAGACACAATGAAGTCCGGCAGTGAGCAGCCAGAGCGCTATTATAGCCCTAATCCCACACCTATTATACAGGCCAGAGAGAGAGCCAGAGACACACACAGGGAGGCAGGGCTGACGATGAGGTCATCCCAAACAGCACACAGCCTGGGTCAATGCTTTAATATAGAAGCACAGAGATAAAGGGCGGGATGGACCCAGGCACTGGGCTGCATATAAAGCCCACCAGGGACTGAGCGTGGGAGATGCTCAGATAGGATAAGAGGAGGTTAAAACCTGTGTAAGGGTGTCGAATAACCCACTAGCAGACTGAAAGGATTTTAAAGATCTGTTTTTAATTATTTCATGTGAAACCACACTACAATGAGAGCAGGAAAAAACCATAATGATGATCATGGATTTTATAGTACTGTCATTTCTAATCACAACTGGATAAGAGAAATAAACTGTAGGAAAGTAAAAATACACACTAAAGAATAAAACCAGTAAAATAATGAAAAGTACATAAATAGACATTACATTTTGAATAAATATGTAAATAAATAAAAGAACAATTGAAAATTCCCTGTATCTAAACAAAATAAATATCTCTAATGCATGAAAACTGGCAATGGTTTCACGAGACAGTTGAGATGTCTCCACAAAGAGTTTATTTTGCTCCATTTTATTGTTATTCATCCCTGCATTGTAAATTTATCATCGGTAGCCCAAAGTGTCTGAGTCCACAGTGACCAGTTCTGGTGCTACATGCTGCATTAGACTTTAATTTTTAGTCATTAAATCACAGCGGAGCTCAATCTGTCCAGAAATAGCTTCTCTAGTCCTGGAGAACTGGACAAACCCACACAATTATTCATACCACACTTTGTTTTTACATCATTTGCTTTTCTTAAGTGCTCTGCTGATACTTCGGGTCAAATCTCAAAACTGATTGTCAAGAGAAAACAGCAGATCTGTCCCCCCTCCGTGACTAAAAGCCACGGGTTTAACCAGTAAACAAAGTTGATATCCATTGCTAAAACAAAATCAATATTCCCTAGAAGTAGTTTAGCACAATCACTAGAAAAAGTATTTTGTGTACATTCGTTCTTCTATTATTATTCATTTTTCACAAAGAATAACAAGTGTTGGTGAGCTTAAAACACTTTGGTAGGCAACTGTGAAATCTTAGGATATTAGCTGGCAAATACTTAACTGCATGCCATGGACACTTGAACCACTCACGTATCACCACTGCACTACTCAGACCTCTGCAGCTCTAGCAGCTTATTGAAAAAAAATATTACAGTGAGCGCCAACCAGTCATTTGGAGAGTGCATTTTGCAGATATGTATAATATTGCATAGATAACATGCGCAGCAGTGTTTCAGTCCATTTTCAACGTCATGCTTGTCAGCAGGAGTGCGTTCAGCAGGTTTTGTAAGTCTGTAAAGCAAACTGGTGCTGAATCCAACTCCATCACGTAAAACTCGATTCTGCTAAAAAAGCCTTTAAAGCTAAATGCATTTCCTCTTTTACACACAAATGCCACACGCTGATACACAAGTCTGATTCAATATTTGCTTCATTTATTGGCTTTCTTACTTTTAAACTTTAAAAAATTCCCTCCCTGTGGGATAAACTCAGAGGAAGTAGTCCGGCAGTGGAGAAGGTGAGTTGCTGGTGCGTGGCTGAGGGGTGTCGCTGCTGGCGCTGTGGTTTGTGCTGAGGAGTTTCTCATAGCGAGCCTTGTAGGTGTCTCTCTCTCTCAGCACTCTCGTCAGCTCACACTGAAGCTGTTCCAACTAAAGGAGATCAGAAAAACAAACCACATTATTGGAGTTTATATGTGCAGAGAACTGGTCAGTGACAGGAAAGCAACCGGGTGTGGCCGCTGTAAGTACAGAAGGAAACAGATGGCATCACAGAAAAATTGAAAGCTTGGTCACATTTAGCATCTCATGAGAATAAAAAAGGGTTAATGTATTTTAAGCCACTTTTTTGCCAGATCGATTTAGAAAATAAAATGTTTTATTTCAAAATATTAGGGTTAGGCTAACTCTGTGCAGACAAGAAGATTGGTGATTGATCTGTGGAAAACATCATTTTAACCCTGACGTTTGGATTTAGTTTAGACACAACCCTAACCCAATTAGCCAATTATCCATCAAGTCACACAGCCTCACTATGAAAACGTGTTAGCTCTGGGATCTCTTCACTTTTATTTTAGTGAGGCAGTCTGCCTTACATGTTTTATTCTGAATATGTTTGCTAAATATTTAGTCTAAAACTGTGGGTTATATTTACATTTAAACATTCAGGTACTACTACATATTTAGATTTGGTTCTAAATGACTAGACTGATCTTTATGTGTTTTTATAGTTAGTTTTAACATTTTACGTTCAAATTAGCAGATTTTCCTCTCTTATTTAGATTTAAACAATTAGCTCAATTCAGTTTAAATAGTGCTGATTCACAACCAGAGTTGTCTCAAGGTACCTCACAAAGATATTATTATTATTAGATATGATTCTATTGTTTTGTGATTTAAATTTAAAGGTCCTATATCATGCAAAATCCACCTTTTGGAGTTTTTAACCCTGTTATATTGTTGTTTCCTTATGCAAAACAAACAAACAAACAAACAAACAAACAAACAAACAAACGGTCACGGTGTGCCCTGATCATTCCTAATAACAATCGATTTGCTGCAGTTGTCCCAGGGTTGTGTTCACAGGTGGGCGTGTCGGAGAGCCAGCTGTGCCTGAGCTCCCTGAGCAGAGGGCCTGGGGTATTTACGGAGCAGTGGGACACAACTCCAGTGCCGGTTGATACTCTCACCTTGGGTAACTACTAGCCAGCCACAGTCTTAGTCTGCCTGCTCCAGTCTCAGTCTTGACCTGCCTGTTGAGTCCAGAAACTTCCTGCTCGTTTGTCCTCAGAACAAACCTACCGTCGCCTGGAGTTGTCTACCAAAGTCACGTCGCTCAAGATCCCCTGGCCTCCGCTCTCCAAGTCCGCCTGTCGTCCTGCCTGCCTCACAGCCTGCCTCTCAACCTGCTTCTCAGTCTTGTCCTGGATTTGAACTCCTGCCATTCATCCGTTCCCACCTGATCCCAAAGACCCAGTCCATCCTCACCAGTCCTGGTCATCAACTGTAAGAATAACCTCCAAAAACAAATCATAATCTTGGTTCTCTGGTTCCGGGTTTATCTAATATCTATCTGCTTCTCGTTTTAGATTCCGGTTCACCCTGTTCCCGTTTGGAGCAGCACCCTTGGTTTACTCACCATTCTTAATAAAAATTATTATATTATTTTCATTTACCCCATCTCCGTAGAGTGATTCTTTCATGTCTTGGGTAAAACATCTTCCCATAAACATGACACAAACAAACAAACAAACAAACAAACAAACAAACAAACACCAAGCTGTTTTAGGCTCTGGTAAACTCGTCCAAGCTATTGAAAATGGCTGACTGAGTTACTGTTGTATCACAATACCCCTCTCCTCCTCATCCAGGCAGTCTTGAGTTTGGCTCCCTTCGTTCCTGGACTGTAAACACTAACATCCAGTCGCTCCATGTAGCTAGCAGAGAGTTAAATCTCCACGGTTGAAGAAGTGATTTCTGTCTTATCTAGTCCACACGTTAAATAATGCCAGGAACCCAGCTGCCTTTTCTCCGCCCGAGTGGTCTGCATGTGTGTGTGTGGGCATGCATGAATGGATCTGCAGCAAGCATGAATCTTTGGTCTCTAGGTCTGCAGCCAGTGGAATTCATATGGGAGGAGGCGGGATTTTGGATATAACTATAAAGGTAGATGACACAAAATATTTGCTTTTACATTTTTAGATGTTATTTTTCCACATTAAAATGTAATTCTAAATATATTAAAGTTCAATGTAAACATTTAGGTTCATCCCATGCTTTTGCATGTTTTCATATGTAATTTTATACATCAGGTTTTAATCTAAATATTTATGTTTTAATGTAGCTCATTTATTTTTTACCATACCACGTTTATGTGTAGCACATTTACAAACAGCATGACAGCTGACATAAAAACCAAACTTGATAGAGACCTAAAACGGGCTATGGAGGGGGCTCCCCACGAGATTTATAGTACATTTTAGGGATAGACGTGAGCAGGCGATCTGCAGACCTCAAAGATCTGGAAGGGACATGGAGCCAGATCAGCTCCGACAAGGAGGAGCTGCACCAATCAGAGCTTTTAAAGGAAAAGTTAAAATCTTGAACTGAACCCTGAAGCCGATAGGGAGGCAATGCAATTCAGCAAGGATAGGAGTGATATGGCAGCGTCTGGACGTGTTGGTAAGGAGATGACCTGCTGCCCTTCTGAAGATGCGGATGAGGATGCGGTGTCACAGAAGAGCACAGCATCGGCACAGTTCAGTCTGGATGCACTAAAGGCTCGTATCATAGAATCCAGGTGGGGTCTTCAGGAATTGGTTTTAAAAGAGCAATGCGGCGGAGGTGAAAGAACATGACTTCACTGTGGGATTGACTTATAAAGTTGTGGTCATGATAAATGATGAATGACTCGCACTTGTGTAGCACCTTTCTGAGCCAGAGGACTCCAAAGTGCTTTACACTACAGTGTGTCATTCATCCATTCACACACTGATGGTGATGAGCTGAGATGTAACCACAGCTGCCCTGGCGCGCACTGACAGAGGTGTACCCCTAAACTGGTTACACACGGCTTGAGATTTAAAGAAGTGTGTGTGTGTGTGTATTTTGAAGCTTGTCTTGGGAGCTGTGCTTTTAATGCAGCCTATCATTTTGCAGTCAGGTCTGACTTTATTTATCATGATTTTTGTTGTATTTATGTCTGATAGTGGGCCATCGTAGATGGAAAGCACCTGTGTGTTTTTACCTGTTGTGTGAGCAGGTGCTTCTCTGACTCCAGAGCATGGCGGTGCTGCAGGCGCTTGTAGCGGCAGGACTGTGCGTAACCACGGTTCTTCAGTGTGCGTCGTTTCTGCTTGAGGCGCACCACCTCGTCCTTGCTCACTCCGCGCAGGTGTCGGTTCAGCTCACGCACCGACAAGCTCACCAGCTGCTCATCTGAGAAGCGCTCATTCATCCCGCACTGCTGAGCAGATGGAGGAAACACAGAAAATGTGCTGTTTGTCACTGTTCACTGACAACAACATGAACTCTGTACGGGACTGGAGGTGTGAGCGGTTAGATGAGTGGGAAGTGAGTCTATATGTACATACATATATATATATATATATGTACATATATATATATATATATATATATATATATATATATATATATATATATTTATGTATGAAGAGAGAGAGAGAGAAATTTTGTGTGTGTGTGTGTGTGTGTGTGTGTGTGTGTGTGTGTGTGTGTGTGTGTGTGTGTGTGTGTTATGGCAGCACGTCTGCTTCTCCGGGCGCACATTTCAGCCCCACATGTCTATAATCCGTCATGTAATCCGACTAAGTGTGGGTGACAGTTATCAGGATCAGGTACAGCAATAATAGCAGATATTATCATAAGCTCACGCTCTGCTCTATATAAAGATCCTCCCAGACATGTTGATCAACCAGAACACAAAACACACACTTTATCTGCCTAATGAAATCCACCAAGGAGGTGTTCAACACACCCATACATACATATACTTATATTTCTAGAGTGTTTGCATAGTGTACTAGTGTACTGCTCTGCTGGTATAGTTTTTGATCCTATTGTTTTTAAACTTTTTTTGCTTTTATCTTGTAATGTCCACTTTCTGCAGTGACAATGCAAATTTCCCACTTGAGTTACTAATAAAGGATTATCTCATCTTAATACAGTATTTAATAGATGCAAACATGTCTGAATGTAAACAATAACTAAACTTTTAGTAAACTGAAACTTAAATCTCGACATAAAAGTGTCTAACTTTAGTACCATAGGATCATTGCACATGCTGCAAGGTGATAATAGAAGTGTTTGTTGAAGTTCTGTGCTCTGACACACAACATCTAAATCCTTGAATGCACACATCGATGCCTTGTGGAGAAATGATGAAGTTTGTGTTTTGGCAAATCTTGAAAATGAATCTGATCTTGCAGTAATGAGAGACTTCCTGCTGTCCTTTGTCAAAAACTCCCAAATAATACATCAAATAATAGCTTGATGCGTTTAGTTTTCTATGGTCATTTGGGTTTATGACGGCCATCTTGAATCGGGTTGAGTTCCCGTGTTAATCGGGTGTAAATGTAAGTCCAGTGATTAGGTGCTGAAGGTTTCTTTAAAACATTTTTGTGACATTTACTAGAAAAACACACAAAAGCCCTTCGGTGTGTGACACTGGTCGTATGCTACTGTCCTAATCCCTTTGGAATGATCAATTTTTCAGTCGCCCACCACCTCTAATGCAACATCTCCTCCTTGCCTGAAGAAATGGTTCTTGATTTTCTGATGAACGTTTCCAGTTGTGCTTCAGCATGACTGATGTGTACCTGGTTGATTTGTGCGTGATGGTGATGGTGATGACTGCCATGCATGGGGTGGTGTGGGTGATGCTGATGAGGGTGATGATGAAGGCGGCCCTGGGGGCTGAGGGGCTGTGGGTACGGAGCTGATCCAGGGGCGACGTTGGGGAGCGTGGGAGGACCTGATGACAGGAAGACGAGAGGGCGATGGCACATGTCTGTCGCCTTGGAGCAAGAGATGTCCGCTCCGCTGTCGCTGCTAGAGTCTCCCATGTTGCTGCTGGAACTTTGAGAAAGGCCTGGGAACTGAAGATGGGACAAATGTGATGACATCGACTGTTATGTTTTCAGTGACATGAAGGAGGAAGCAGTTGTTGGGGTTATTACCTGCGAGCTGACCGCTGCAGCAGCTGAATTAAGCAAAGCCTCCACAGCATCCTCACACCCCATGAAGCCATTCCTATCTCTGTCCCCTCTCTCTTGTACGCCTCCCAAAGCTCCCAGTAAGGTGGTGGGCCCAGTCACCTCACCTCCAAACTGCTGCTGCAGCGCCGCCAGCCAGATTAGGTCCTCCAGTGAGGCGGGAGTGGGCCCCTGAGGGCCTCCATGGGCTGGGCTGCCCTCCACATTCCCCTGGGAGCCAGAGCTGATGCCAGAGGTGAAGCTGTTGGATATGGAGAGAGGAAAGGAGATGGAAGAAGAGGATGAAGACAGGGAAGATGAACCTGAAGGTGGCGGGTGGGCGTCGCTGAGGGTTGGAGAAGGTGGCAGCGAGTTGTAGGGACTGGAGCTCAAGCTGGAGTCCTGTGGAGGGTTGCTGGTGTACGGAGAGCTGGAGGGGTCATGGGGAAAGCCAGATTTGGGATACGCACATGGAGTTGTGAGGGGAGGCGTATCAGACTTGACCTCAAACTTGAGGAGGTCAAAGTCGTTCAGGTATTCCATGGCCAGGGGGCTGGGGGGGAGTGAAGGCATGGGGAGAGATGGAGAAGACATGGTGTGCTGCTGCTGCAGGAGCTTCTACAAGGTTTGTCCGTGTGTCAGGATTGTAGGAAAGCCCGCTCCTTTTCCACAGAGTGGATCATAGACAGCAGCAGTGAGGATGTCAGCGAGTCAAATGGCTGGTGAGTGAGAAACTGTTCGTCTCCTCGTTCTTGTCTCTGTTTCTTTAGTCCTGGAGAAGAGGAGCAGATTTGGGAGTTTAAGGAAGGAGAACAGGGTTGTTTTATACATTTTTAGATTTTTATTTATATGGTTTTCCAGTTTCCTTTCATCGGTTTTTAAAGCTGTTAACAATATAATTTATGATCATAATTTATACTTTTACACATCATTGTTCCTTAAAGTGTCTTTCTGCAATTCGGCATCACTAACAGACCCCATCTATACTAAACTACACCAACAATCCTTCACAATCTTTCATCTGTGTTCGTTAATCAGAGCGAAGTGTCCCTCGTCCCTGATCCCGCAGGATCAGACTTGAGGCATGCTTTTCTAAAGTGTTGCTCTCTTGTTGACCCTCTCCACCGCGGCATCTAGACCCCTGGAAAAACTGGTTCAGTTTTACAAACGTTTGATCACAAAAATCCATTTATTAACTTCCTGAAGTTGATTTTCATAAAAAATTTCTCAGTAGTTTGAAAACTACTTTTTAAATGTGACTTACTTTTTATAGTTCACCTGAATTGTAGAGAAAATCTGTTTTAGTTCTTTTTTAGTTGTTGCACATTATGCAAATTACTTTTTTCAAAACCATCCGTCCGTCCTCTTCCACGTGTATGGATTCAGGTCGTGGGGGCAGTAGCCTAAGCAGGGAGGCCCAGGCTGTCTGGGAGGCATCCTGACCAGATGCCCGAGCCACCTTAACTGGCTCCTCTCGATGCGGAGGAGCAGCGGGTCTACTCTGAGCCCCTCCCAGATGACCAAGCTTCTCACCCTAAGGGAGAGCTCAGACACCCTGCGGAGAAAACTCATTTCCACTTGTATCCGTGACCTCGTTCTTTCAGTCACTACCCATAGCTCTTGACCATAGGTGAGGGTAGGAAGGCAGATCGACCGGTAAATTGAGAGCTTTGCCTTCTGGCTCAGCTCTCTCTTCGCCAGGACAGACCGGTACAACGCCTGCATCTCTGCAGACGCAGCACCAGTCCACCTGTCATCTTCCCCTCACTCTTGAACAAGACATCGAGTTACTTAAACGGCTCCACTTGGGGCAGGACCTCGTCCCTGGCCTGGAGAAGACACTCTACTGTACCTGATTTGTATTATAGGACACAGACCTTCTGCAATAAAGGAAAACCCTTTGGTTCATTCATCATTTCATTCTCTAAATATTTTTCTCATCTTAGCTAAATGAATATAAAATTAATTTGTCGTTCTGAGTCAAACTTGGGCACAATGGCTTTTTCTGCCAGTGTAATGTTTATACAGGACCAAATCCCAACAGGATGGTACACAATGAAAAACTGTTCAGTCTTTCTAAAAGAATCATCTCATTGAATTCATAACCAGCTGAAAGATGAACTGAGAGCTCCTAATCATTTTGACAGAAAGAAACACAAGTCTCAAGAGACCAAATCCAATTACCAAGAGGTTCAGACTTTAATCCAGAACCAAAGGCTTTCTAAAAATGAATCAAAACACGTTTTTGAACAGTTGTAAAATCAAAATCAGTTTTTAGAAACTGCTGTTGAGCAAAAAGCTGCAGAAATCCAACACACAAACAATTTAATGTGTAAGAAATAAATCCAAACATCCATTTAAGCTTTTCAAAACTGAAACCACACATCTCATATCATCAATAAAATGTTGGACATTTAAGCCTGGAGGTATGTCAAAGAAAGCTTTAGAGCAAAGCTCTTTCCACCAGCCCTAATTACAGACCTTCAGCTTTAATGAATATAATTATCAGAATGAACCTCTAATTAAAAATCCACCTTTGACTGTTGCGTTTGCTGCACAGCTCATTAGTTTTGCCCCCCCGTGGCTCAAAACGGATTGTAAAAGAAAGCGAACAGTGACAGGGCTCCATGGAGGCCTTGGTCTGGCTCTGGACCAGAGTCACAGCAAAAACACACACATCAGAGAAAAGAAGGCAGACATAAAGGTTCTGAATGAAAATGAAGTTATCTTACCGTCAGTCATAGAGATGAAGGATGGAGATGAGCTCTTTACAACATCCTCACCAGACACACACGCACACACACATAATCGACTGACTGACACGTTTGGAAAGAGACACAGAGGATACGTGGTGTGTGTTTGTGTATGTGTGTGTTTGTGAGTGTGTATAGTTCTCTGTCGCTGAGTGCCACTGCCCCCTTCCTTTCTTTCTCTCCCCCCACAGCAAATCCCTGTTTGTACC
>SSNQ01000401.1:274240-314154 GCA_006942095.1 Nothobranchius kuhntae
TTAGATCACAGCAGGATATCAAGGGAGGTAATCAGATGTTTCACATCAACCCAGTCAGCCAGGTGTGAGGCACGCTGGCCTGATTAGCCACAAAATAACCCAGGGGGTTGTAAGATTTGTTGCTCCTATCATGTCTTATAGTACTGCATATTATAGTGTTGGTTTTGGCAGGCATCTTAGTCTTTGATGAAAATGCATTTTAGTCTTAGTCGGCTAAAATTCAAAAGGTTTTTGTTTCAGTTTTATAAAAAATTAAATTGAGTATTTTTCTCTAACTGAGCAGAATACAGCTGCAGCAGGGACAGACACAGAGCAGCAGTACTGTTGGTTTACGTTTTTGTGAGACAGGCAGACATTTGGACGTTGAGCATCATTTTCGTCTAGTCTCAGCTCGTCAACTAAAGCTCCCGCGTGTCTCATCATGTTCTAGTCACCAAAGAGCTATTTTAGCTCGTCAAAGTCTCGTTTTTCTTATGACAAAAAGAGGCGTCAACGAAATCAATTTGTCACAAGATTTTGCGATAACACTGGATGTGTCGTGAAAGCACCTTGCCTGAGTTTTCTGATAAAATTAAAAATCACAATTATCTATCAGCTTTTATTATCATATATCATATCGTCTCTCCTGTATTATGATATAAATTGTATTGTAAGATTCTTGAAGTACATGCACCCAACATTAAGTCAAATATTGAGATCACGTATTGTCTCTTCCTAACACATTTTCATCACTCAGTTTTTTACAACAATTAATTGAAAGTGGTTGAACATTGGGCACAAGAGTCATTGGACACAAACTGTGCTTAGATCTTTTCTGTTCATTGTTGAAACGGCAAATGGGGATGTTTACAAAAAGTAATGTTGTTTGTTTTACATATTTTAGTTGTTTGTGTGTTTTGAAGTAAAGGTAAATCAGTGTCCTAACAATTAACAAGCAGTAGGTCAGATTTAGGCCCTGTCCACACGTAGCCGGGGATCTGCCAGCCTGTCATCCACACGAAAACGGAGTTTTTTTCACATGAAAACGGATCTTTTTAAAAACTCCGGCCAAAGTGAAGATCTGCGTTTTCTCCGTTTTGGGTGTCTGCGTGTGGACAGACAAAACCGGAGTTTTAAGGTCCGCAACGTCACTTTCTGCCACAAAAAAATGCTGACATCACGTGTGCGACCTGTGTTTACACTAGCCGACAGCATGGATGCCCTCAGAGCTGCGCTCGCTTTATCAATTGTCCAAGCGCTTTTTGCTTGTTTGTTTTTGCAAGAGGAATTACTGCTCCTTGCGGAAGACCACAGACGAAGGACGAGGTTAAGAACGGGGGAAGTACTGCCGCCTACAGGTCTGGCATGTCCTTAACAACGTATTTATCCGGGTACGTGTGGACAGAGTTTTTTTTTAAACGAGGTGGTGTGGATGCAAGTTTTTGGAGGGGCGGATATTCGTTTTTAAAAAACCCCGGCTACGTGTGAACTAGGCCTTAGTATGATGCGCTGCAAAATCACATCTACAGTTCACTGGATGTCTCCATCTTCTCCATAAGATGTTGTATATTATAGCCTTGGCTTACCTGCACACCTGTTGGTTTTACACAGTGATTCTTATGCATATTCTATGAATAAATGTTGATGCATTTGTCTTTCCTATGCTTCTCAGATGGTTTTTATAATGTAGCTGTTTCTTCCTGCAGTTGCTAAGCTAAATGACAGGTAGTTGTTTGCTTAGCTATTGTCTGTGCATAATGATTAGAAACAAGCCCACAGAAAATTAAAAGGAACCAATAAATTGTAATTTTTACAAAAAAAAATCCTCCTGTCTAAATGTTTCCTCTAGTTTATATTATGTGAATGTTGCTGATGGTGGTCGGGGGGACCAGTGGTGCCAGTTTTTGGCAGCCTCATCTCTGTCAGTGTGCTCCAGGGCAGCTGTGAATGACTGATTGTGTTGTAAAGCACCTTGGGGGGGGGGGCTCTAGGACTCCAGAAGGTGCTGTAACAAATACAGGCCGTTACCATCTGATAATTTAATAAATCTTTTGTCTCAGAAATCTCAGAAACACTGACTGTGTGATCATTGCAAGTTTTAGGAACAGAAATGCTTTCAGATTTCCTCTAGAAACTTGAACATCTCAGAGGTTAGATGGGGATAAATGAGTGAATATGCTGTTAATTCAGCTGAAATGACCCTTTAAGCCTGTGCTTCTCCCATTATTGCTCAAAACCCCATGAAATGGACGCTGACCCCTCGGTCACCCTGTAAACCCGGGTTTCATATCCTTCTTCGTTTATCCTCTGAGAGGATTTTAGGGTTTTGTGAGGGCATCTGACATGAGCCGTCAAAGTCGATGAAACTCCTAAACCAAAAGTTTATAAGACTGATTGCTAGATCACTAAAAGTAGCTGTAATTGATAGACTGCATCAGACATGGGGTTGGGAATGAGAGAGTGACTAAGTGCGAGGCAGGTTGATGCTGCTTGGACAGATGGTGTGAGCTGAAGGTCTGTAGGGTCCCACCAACCCGGTCTTATACCACAGATACATGTCCTAATCCCAGCTAACTCTGCTACAAGCAGCAGGCTTACACGTCTCACCTCACAAGGGGCCCTCTCCCTCTGCCACCCCCTACCCCCTTCTTCTTTACTCTTTACACACACACACACACACACACACACACACACACACACACACACACACACACACACACACACACACACACACACACACACACACACACACACACACGCACACACGCACGCACGCACGCACGCACGCACACATGCTAGTACTGTCTCCAGTTTGCAAGTAAAAAACTGGTTTCAGTCCTCACGTTGATGTTTGATGTACAGGCACGCACACACACACACACACACGCACACACACACACACAGGTGCAGGTGTTGCCAGTCATGCTCCACTGGAACCTACAGTCCTGGCCAGTATGGTGCACAGCACTCTATCAGTTTGGTTTGCGTCTTCTTCAACGATGTATGGTGGACTGCCACATTCACTGACATCCATAGCGGTCCAATCACAGCGCTCTACTGGTTTGGTGGGTCGATTACAGCACTTTGTCGGTGGGTGGGATGTTACTGCGACTGACCGAATAAACAAAGATGGCGACGGCTCGGTTGAAATGACTTTGGCATCATCTTTGGACTTTTTTTGACTTGGGCTTTTGTTTGAACCAAAAGCAGATAGAGGTGCTTGTTTTTTGGAAGTTAAGGATGTATTTGCTTCATCTTCGGCGGAGTATGGCGGCCTGCCTTGTTCACTGACATCCATAGCGTTGAGTATGTCACGTTGTTTATTATCCAATAGCAAGGGGAGACAGTTTGAAAGACAACCGTAGATCCTGCCCCATGACAGAGAGTTGCCAATGGGCCATGTCCAGACCAGACTGTATTTATATATGTAGGGTGGCTTGCCAGGCTAATCAATTCAAGGCAAACAAAACAACAACATCTTGTTATTTTTCAAATATTTTCCTGTTTACTTTCAGACAGCAACCATTCAAAGTCTAAATACTAGAATATCTCAAATGCAACAACTACTTTGGAAGTGCCCATCCCCCAACACACACACACAACATTAAAGGCATCAATACATTTGACAGATTATCTTCTTGTTTGTGTGAAATTAAGAATGACACTAAAAATACTGTAATCCTGCCAGAGGATACAGAAGGGGAGAGAAGAGTAAGCACAGTTACACGAGTGAGGAGGGGGAATGAATAAACAGATTTAGTGTCATCTCTCGGTCTGGGAGAGCAGCCAAAGTATTGACCACTCTAATCCCTTCATCCCTCTCTTCCTCCTCTTCCTCCTCCTCCTTCCAATGTCTCAGTCTCCCTGTCTGCTGCCGTCCCAGATTTCTATCTCTCCTCCTGTTTTTTTTTCCATTAAATCAGACATGATATTCCACCATAAAAAATCCACAAGATTTAGAGATATCCAGCAACAAATGCTGCTGTACAATAATTTTTTATACATCTGGTTCCTGCTGCAACAGAACACTTGTTACTTTAAATCACTTAATATGTCATGTGTGCAAAACAACATTTATAATCCCTGTTTTAAATGTCTCACAAATTATATCCTGATTAAAAACCAGTCTCTTTAATCTTAACAAGAACAGAAGCAAATAAATGGAAATTAAACAATGACTGTGATAAGGCCATTGATCTGGGGGTGGTGGGGGACGAGGAGGTGGGTGAGGTAATAGCAGGAGTACTGACAGCTTATGTGTATAATACAGACGGTTTATGTAGGCATGGGTATCTGTTAATCTGACACTAGTTTCTGGGGGAGAATCAGTGCTAAGCCCATGACTAGCCTGATAAGTCCACACACACACACACGCACACACGCACACACACACTCACGCGCGCGCACACACACACACACACACACACACACACACACACACACACACACACACACACACACACACACACACAATGACTCCACGTGTGGACAGCACGGTAAACACACACGTGCACGCACACAGACACAAACAACTTTGTCACGAATAAGATAGTCTGGCATGAAAATCAATAAAAGCCAGTAAATAGCTTAAGAGTAGGAAATGTTTAATCTTGCAGCTACACAAAAAGGCTCAAAGTCAGATTGAAACGAGCAGTTTGAGGCTTAGGAGCTGAAGTGATAGATTACAAGCCTGTCACAAAAACACCGGGATTAGAAAAGCTAGAAGAAGGAAGTTAAATGACAAGCGTTCGTTGGGGCTGCGTTAATATAGAATATTTAAGTAAACTATAATAAAACATCCATAACCCTCCTCACAGGTAACATTTGTTTCTGATTACACTGATCTAGACCCGCTCCAGGGCATCCAGCTGATATTACAGTAATGTGTCATATCACAGTCTCAGAGGACATAAAGGACACAAATGTTCCTGCTGAGAAATGATAACCTAATCATGAAGCTGAAGCACAGAACTACATGTTCTATCAAGGCACCAATGTGCCTTTTACGCTTTTATCCCTTTATTTATTTGCTCTACTCCTAAAATAATTTTGATCAAAAAAGAAAATATACAGAAGTTTTATTTGAAGCTTTTTTAAAAAGTTAGCTGCTCATTGTTTTATTAATTCTGTATAATGTACAGCTTGTTGTGTTTGCAGTTTGACAACGTTCTTCTTAAAGGTTCACTTGTTTACTTAAAACACTGGTGTCTAATAAGAATGAATGCCTTGTAAGTCGTTCTCTGGGTACATAAAGCCCTGGTGCAGCTGTTTCAGGATCTAGAATATTGCCAGATCAGAGGAGAGCTTTGACGGCAGGATTTGGAGTCTTACTTCCTGATATTTGGACACCTCACCAAACTGGCTAACAGCAATACAACTCTACCACAGGCTCCATTTACTTTACAACACTGATGTTTTATAGATGTTTTGTCTCTACAAATAAAAACCTGAAGGTGTTTTGCCATGTGGTGGAGTTGCTAATGCTAACAGTTAGCTTCTACTAGCTAAGACGTTCTCTGATGTTTCCTGGATGCAAAAGTCTAGTTTCTGCTTCAGCATCTGCGTCAGTACGGACACAACACCGTTATCCATTCCTTTGAGGGCTCTCCAGCAGGCTCGCATGGAAGAACAGAGTCAAGCCCACTTTTCAAAACATCTGTCAAACAAGACCGAGAACGCAAGCTTATGATTGGTCAGGACGCCGCTTTCGCCATTGTGCCCTCAAAAACATAAAGAAAGCCAAAGATATCTAGTGGCAGATATGGAGCGGCTTGAAGAATACCTTGTAGAAAACTTTAAAAATATGAATGTTTTATTCACCTGTGACAGGAAGAGTAAAAATATATGCAGCATGCATTTTCTTCATGGGTGGAAATGACAGGAAACGTGGGTTAAGAGGTGGCGAGCACATGAAGAGGAGGAGAGAATGAGTGGTTAAAAGAATCTCAAATGCAATAAACCAAACACAATAGTAAATGTACTGTCTTGACACATGACCACATAACAGTGCTACGCCCTCTGTTGTCCTGGCGGGGAATTGCTTTGCAACACTTCCCAGGAGAGTCTCCTGAGGAGACGGAGAAGTCCAAGAGCAAACTTTGTTTGTCAGCGCATGTGCGTCTCTCCCTCGTGGAGCTGACGCAGAAGCATTAACTAGGCTTATCCCAACAACAGTCTTCCCCATTATGAGTCAAGATGGGTGAGTCCATGAATGTTAAGTGACAGAGTGATGTAGATCTGTCAGGCTTTTCTAATCCTGGAGTTTTACCATCAATTTTCTATTAGGAGGTAGGTGTAGGAGACAGTTTTCATGTTCAGCCTGCATGAAAAACTCTGAGTGACCAATTATAATTAATCTTAAAAAAGTTTTTTCAGTGTTCCACACCTTTAAAAAAACATTTGTGCTAGACAGTTTTAAATCTGACACTTTTGGCATTACCATTTCCTATTTTATCACTTTTTTGTTAATAACAAACTGTCTATTTTCTGTAGGCTTGTGCATGGAAGTGTGTATTTTCTCCTTTCTTTAGTTTAGCATCTTATCCTGCTTGTGTTCTTCCTATTATTGTTGTCAGTCTCTCATTATTTATACCTCTGTTTAAAATGTCATTAGACAATAGACGAACAAAAGTTTTTTGTGTGCAATGCCCTTCTTGTTAAAAAAAAAACCACAAGACACTCCACAAGCACATAAAAAAGATCAAATAAAAAAATAAATAAAAAGATAAAATAAAAACTAAGATAAAAAAATTATAATAAGATAAAAAATAACGGTCTTCCTATTTGATAAGTTGCCTGAGCTGGGTGCAGCCTGTTGTGTCATATAAAAGGTGACAATGCAATAGGAAGACAATCTTAGACTGCCCCTGTTTTGGAATCAATTTTCTCTGAGCAGCTAAAAAACAAAATAGATTACATTTTTAACAGATTGTTCATGTCAATTCAGCAATACGCTTTTAGATATTTAAATTTTTTATTACATTTAAAAACAATTGTTAACTGGGACTGAACCGAGGAGTAATTGGCTAGCACTGGTGCTTTGCAGCAAGAAGTTAACAGGTTCAACAGGCTGGGTGCTTTCTGTGCAGCTCGCATGCTCTCTGGGTTCTTTGATTCCCTTCCACAGATCAAAAACATTCTTGTTGGGTAAATGAGAGATTAGTACATGACCTTAGAACACAGTGTGTAGTTTTTTTTATCTTCATGTGTGAGCCTGTGAGAGACTGGTGACCTGTCCAGGTAATGGTGATGGAGAACATCTTCCTTAGGTGTGCCACATCAAGATGCTGATCTGACATCATGAGTAGTGCACAGGTGTACCTTATACTGCCCACAATAAAAGGCCACCTTGGAATGTGCAGTTTTTTGCTTTATTGGGGGTCTGGGGACTCAGAACCGGTCAGTATCTGGTGTAACCACCATTTGCCTCATGCAGTGCAACACATCTTCTTCGCATAGAGTTTATCAGATTGTTAATTGTGGCCTGGGGAATGTTGGTCCACTTCTCTTCAATGGCTGTGTGAAGTTGTTGGATATTAGTGGGAACTGGTACACGCTGTTGTATACGCCGGTCAAGCACATCCCAAACATGCTCAATGGGTGACATGTCCGGTGAGTATGCTGGCCATGCAAGAACTGGGACATTTTCAGCTTCCAAGAATTGTGTACAGATCCTTGCAACATGGGGCCATGCATTATCTTGCTGAAACATGAGGTGATGTTCATGGATATACGGCACAACAATGGGCCTCAGGATCTCATCACGGTATTTCTGTGCATTCAAAATGCCATCAATAAAATGCACATGTGTTCTTCATCCATTACAGATGCCTGCCCATACCATAACCCCACCACCACCATGGGCCACTCGAGCCACAACACTGACATCAGCAAAGCGCTCACCCACACGACGCCACACACGCTGTCTGCCATCTGCCCTGAACAATGTAAACCGAGATTCATTCGTGAAGAGAACACCTCTCCAACGTGCCAGAAGTCATCGAATGTGAGCATTTGCCCACTCAAGTCTGTTACGGCGACGAGCTGGAGTCAGGTCAAGACCCCGATGAGGACGACGAGCATGCAGTTGAGCTTCCCTGAGAAGCTTTCTGACAGTTTGTGCAGAAATTGTTTGGTTATGCAAACCAATTGTTTCAGCAGCTGTCTGAGTGGCTGGTCTCAGACGATCTTGGAGGTGAACCTGCTGGATTTGGAGGTCCTGGGCTGGGGTGGTTACACGTCGTCTGCGGTTGTGAGGCCGGTTGGATGTACTGCCATATTCTCTGAAACGCCTGTGTCCCCGGCGTTATGGTGGAGAAATGAACATTCAATGCACGAGCAACAGATCTGGTTGACATTCCTGCTGTCAGCATGCCAATTGCACGCTCCCTCAATGCTTGTGGCATCTGTGGCATTTTGCTGTGAGACAAAACTGCACATTCCAGGGTGGCCTTTTATTGTGGGCAGTATAAGGTACACCTGTGCACTCCTCATGATGTCGAATCAGCATCTTGATGTGGCACACCTGTGAGGTGGGATGGATTATCTCAGAAAAGCAGAAGTGCTCACTATCACACATTTAGACTGATTTGTGAACAATGTTTGAGAGAAATGGTAATATTGTGTATCTGGAATGAATTTTAGATCTTTAAGTCCATATCATGAAAAATTGGAGCAGAAACAAAGGTGTTGCGTTTATATTTTTGTTAAGTGTAGTTTAGGAGATCGGCCCTACTGTCCATCATGTTTTCTGTTGGGATGCCATCATGTCCAGCAAGCTTGTTGTTCTGCACCTCTTCCAGGCTGGGTTGTGCTCCAATGCTGTCATCTACAGGCTGCTGGGGGATTTGGTCAAAGGTCTCATTTTTATAGAAGAAACACAGTGTCACTAAAATACGACTTGTTTAGGCACTGAATTTATGGTATTGAAATTTTATGAAATTTCGTCAAATAATTTTTTTAACCAAAAATACTACAGAAAAAATTCAATCTGCACCAATTCAACTGCAGATTTTCATCTTCAATAATTCAGAATTTCAATGCAACAATTTTCTTAGCAGAAATTCAACAGCTGAGGTGACCTAGTGACCTAGGTCAAAGTAATTGTCACTTGATCAAGTCAAGTGGCTTTTAGCCAATCAAATTACGCTTCTCTGATAACGTGACACCAGTGAGGTGTCGAATCGATCGGGTGACGATTGCTTTGACTTGCACAGAAGAACTCAGTTCCTGGTTCCATTCCACCTGTCAGTCTGTGCTGGATATTGTGGCTCCTTTAAAAACCAGACAGGAGAAAACAAAAACTGAACCCTGGTTAGATGGTACTACTCGAGCTGTCAGGCGGGAGTGCAGAAAAGCTGAACGCAAATGGAAATCGGACAAGCTGCAGGTCTCATTGCAGATGTTAAAGGACTGCTGGTCTCGCTATCAGGCAGCAGTTAAAAATGCCAAAAGGAAATTCTTTTCCAATATAATTCTGTCCAACTGTCACAAGCCTTGCGTTTTATTCCACACTGTTGAGACCATGCTGACTGCTCCACAGAGTGACCGTTTAGAACCTTCTTCAGAAGCTTGTGGAACATTTTTAAATGTCTTTCTGGATAAAGTGAATAATATCAGGGCCCTCATATCACCTCCTGCTGTTGATCCTTCAGCCTCAGATCCTTGCTCGGCTGCTCTCAACCAGTTTGAGCCTGTGACTTTATCTTCTCTCTGTGAGACTGTTGGCCATCTGAAGCCCTCAGGTTCCCCTGCCGATACTATTCCACCTCGATTTTTTAAAGAGGTTTTTTCTGTTCTAGGTCCATCTGTTCTGTCTATTATTAATAGCAGTCTAACTTCAGGTGTGGTTCCCAGAACTCTTAAACATGCAATAGAGCAGCCCCTGATCAAAAGGCCTGGTTTGGATCCCACTGTACTTTTAAATTTTAGGCCCATTTCCAAGCTTCCATTTTTATCTAAACTCCTTGAGAAAGTTGTTTACAGCCTGTTAAAATCTTTTTTTAGATGAGAACAATGTTTTGGAGATTTTTCAGTCAGCTTTTAAGTCTCTTCACAGCACGGAATCTGCTTGGTTGAGAGTTTTTTAACGACATCCTTCTTGGCACAGACTCGGGAGATTCTGTGATTTTAGTTCTCTTTGACTTGACTGCTGCTTTCGACACAGTGGACCGTGAAATTTTAATGTCACGCTTGGAGCAATGTGTCGGGATTTGTGGCACTGCCCTGGCGTGGTTCAGATCATATCTGGCACAGAAAAGTTTGTCAGCTGAAACATTTTCCACTCTTCCTCTGCTCCATTATCATGTGAGGTTCCTCAGGGCTCAATACTTATTCCTCTACTTTTTAGTTTGTATCTGCTGCCTCTAGGGTCCATTTTTAGGAAGCACAAACTTGCCTTCCATTGCTATGCAGACGATACACAGATGTATCTCCCGCTAAAACAAAAGGATGGCTGCAGTATAAAATCTCTAGTGGTTTGTTTGGATGAGGTAAAATCTTGGACGGCTTTTAACTTTTTAAATTTTAATGAGTAAAAGACGGAGATAATTGTCTTTGGTACTGATACCTCCAGCAGGCCCACTCCTATGGACGTAGGCCCCCTGACACTGCACAGAAAGCCAACAGTGACCAACTTGGGTTTTAAAATGGACAGTGATTTTAGGTTGGACAGTCAGATCAGTGCTGTAGTCAAATCCAGCTTCTTTCATTTGAGACAGTTGGCAAAGGTAAAGCACATTTTAACTAGAGAGGATTTTAAAGCTGTAATCCATGCTTTTATTACAACTCGTCTGGATTACTGTAACTCTTTGTACTTTGGTATGAGCCAGTCCTCATTGTCTCAACTTCAGCAGGCGCAAAATGCTGCTGCTCGACTTTTAACTGGTACAGGGAGGAGTGAACACGTCACTCCTGCTTTATCATCACTGCTCTGGCTGCTTGTCCATTTTAGGGTTCATTTAAAACTTCTTTTATTTGTTTTAAGTCTTTAAACGGTCTTTCCCCGCCCTAACTCTCTGAGCTATTGCACATTCACCCCTCCTCTCAGTCGCTCAGGTCATCTGACCAGTTGCTCCTGGACGTTCCAAGGACACAGCGTAAGCTCAGAGGGGATAGGGCCTTCGCTGTTGCTGCTCCCAGACTATGGAACTCTTTGCTGGCGCATCTTAGAAAGGCCTTCTTACTGGAAATTGTTAAATCATCTTTAAAGACCCACCTTTTTAGCTTGGCTTTTGACACCGCATAAAATTTTGGGTTTCTATTTGATTTTAGTGTTTTATTTTAGTGTGCTTTCAACTTTTTACTGTATACTATTTTATTCTGTTTATGTTTTTATGTTTTTATGTTCAGCACTTTGGTCAGTGAGGGCTGTTTTTAAAGTGCTTTATAAAGCCTAAGTTGGCTTGGCTTGGGTCATGAGGTCATCTCAGTTGTTGAATTTCTGCTGTTGAATTTTTGCTGATGACATTTTAATTGCTGTCATTTAAGTTTAAAAGTTTCAAATACAGAATTTCACAGAATAAAAATTTTAGTCAAAAAAAGTCAGATTGTGGTGAAACTATTTCTTCCATACATTTCAGGACTGGTGTCCCAATTGCTGCTTAATGTTGTTGAGCTTTTGGTTTCCATGTCATTCTTGTTGAACTGCCATGGCTGGTGGAAGGCGTCTAACCCAAGACATGCAGAATCAGCACGGGAGTCAGAAGGTAAGAAATAAAAAGTCCTTATTTCACAAACGAGAACTAAAGGAGCACTGGAAAACCAGTGAGTAATGCCGTGAGCGAAAAGTCCAAAGTTCTGGCTCAACGAGCTGTGGGGGTAGTGGGGAGCCGAGGTGGATGAGAGTGGAGACCCAGCCGGGCGGGAGGTGAGGCAGCAGACAGGGGAGATCCAGGAGCTGAGGAGGAGGATGGGATGTAGAATGAAGATCCGTAGTTCTTTAGCTGAGTTGTGAAGGTGTGGTGAAAATCCTAGGAGGGCAACAGAGCAGGGTTTCAGGAGCACGTTCAAAACCGTAATCCAAAAACTGTCCAAGGTCAAAAATCCAAATAATCCAAACACGCGGAGCAAACGAATACGAGTGGCAGGCGTTACCATAACTGAAGTAATCATCCGGCTTCGAGTGGTGTCTCCATCCTCCTTTTAAACCCGAGCTCCAAATGATCAACTCGGCACAGCTGGTGCCCCTCCGCTCCTCACCTGTGGAACACAGAACCCCAAAGAAGGTTAAATGAGGAGGAGCACTCACCTCAACCCGAGAACGATGACATGAACCAGTCTAGATGCTTAAGCTCAAGTCTAAGATTGCTTTTGCAGGTCTCTATGATTTTGGACTTATGTTAATACAGTGCAATACAATATGATGGGAATTACACTGTTATGTGATGAAAAAAGATAAGATACAGTTTTATAGAATATGATCTGAAATGTTGCTGTTGGTAGCGCCGTTGCCTTGCTGCAAGAAGGTTTTCGGTTCAAAATCCAGCCTTTCTGTGCAGGGTTTGCATGTTCTCCTCATGTATGTGTGAGTTTTTCCTGTTTCTCTTGTACTCTGGTCTCCTCCCACATGCCAAGACATGCACGCCAACTTGACTGAGAATGAGAGAGAGAGCGTTTGTGTGTCTCGTGTCCCTGTGATGGACAAGTGTCCAGGGTGTCCCCAGATTTCCATCCAATCCACTGCAGTCCTGCTCAGAGTTAAGCAAAAACAAAGGAAGGAGTATAAAACACAGCATGGGGCTGTACAATAGCATTCAATGAGATGAAGGAAGATGATAGATTCAGGTGATGTAATGCCAAACAGATACAATAAACGGTGACGTGATGCAATGTATGAAATAGGACAATATAACCCGATGCAACATGGTGCTATACAGTAGGGCTGGACGATATAGAAAGAAAGCTTATCCATAGAAAAAAGAAAAAATCATATTGATAGACATTAATAATTATAGAAAACTATGAAAAAAGAAAATATATTTTAAGCGCAGCCCTGGCCATCTTAGGCCATTACTTGATGATAAAACAAGTTGGTTGCATTACCAGACTTGTGTTTTTATTGATTCCTTGTTGCAAACCATCATTGTTTGTTTTTTGTCAGACTTGGAAGAATGAACATAATGTTACACTGGTGAGGTACCATAACCTTGTTTTTTGGGACGAACTCTTCCACCTCTCCTTGCTGCAACATCTTGTTGAAGTCACATTGTTGTCTGTTTAGGTTTGAGAGGGGAGGCTTGGTGATGGAGCGTGATTGGGTCTGTTATTGATTGGTTGGGTGTAAGTAATGACTCTAGTATGAAGCTACCCAATAGGCTATTACACAGCAAATTCAACATGCTCAAAATAACTCTGCCAGAGTTGAATTCAACACTTTTAATGTGTCTCTATGGGTCCACCCCAGTAAGTGTTGATTTAACACCTTTTGAAGAGTTGGTACTTTAACTCTGATTTAGTGTTAAAATACAACTCTCTAGAGTTAAATATCTAACACTAAATCAGAGTTAAAGTACCAACTCTTCAAAAGGTGTTAAATCAACACTTACTGGGGTGGACCCATAGAGACACTTTAAAAGTGTTGAAATCAACTCTGGCAGAGTTATTTTGAGCATGTTGAATTGGTTGTGTACACTACAACCAGTGTTAGTTTTCAGAGTCAGTTTACACTCAAGTTGTTAATCTCCACCATGAGATCATGAACTTTAATACTTTTCAGTGTGCCACACCAGGAAGCTATCAGCTACACTTACAAACACTGGCTAACTCATGCCTTGGGCTGTCATGGTCTGCGTCTGCAGACTTCCTGCATGTGCCTCCTGGTGTTTCTCCATCCTCTCTAGGTGCTCCTTTTGTGTCTTCTAGCGCCCTCATGTGTCATGTCTGCGTGTTCCTCATGTGTCTCCTGGTGTTCCCCATTTGCCCTTTAGGTTTCCCCCCTCAGACATCCCTTTCCCAGGTCCTGTGCTCTCTTGGCTCCCTCTTAGCCACGCCCCTGTTGTTTCTTTCTATGGTGTTTTCCTTTAGTGTCAGCTTCCCCTTAGTATATTAGTCATGGTTCATGCTTTCTGGTCTTTTGTTTTTCTCTTAGGTCATTTTCCTTTGTTACAGCCTTTCAGTGTTTAGTGTGTTTTTCCCACCAGTGTTTTCTTCCTCCTCCCTGATTAGTCATTGCCTTCACCTGGTCCTCCTCCCACACCCCACACACCTGCAGCTCATCTCCCTCTCATCCTCCCTGTGTATTTCAGCCCTGTCTTGTCTCAGTGTCTTGTCGGTCCATTGTTGGTATTCTGTCAGCGTTTGTTCGTGCTCTTGGTGAGCTTTGTTTCTCCTGCTTTGGAGTTTTGGACTTTAGGCTTGCTGCCTTTGGATTTATTTTAGTTCATCCTCAAATAAAAGGATTTTTTCTTTATTTCTACTCCTGCTTCGAGTCCTCCTGGATATCTGCATATTTGGGTCCTAAACATCCTTGTGACGTGATATGAACACCTCATGACTGCTACCAGTCAGTGGGAGAGGATCACCAGTAGGGTCCTGATCATGTAGTATTGACCAAGCACCACATTATTATTGTGGTGGTAGAACACACAGTGGTCCCATTCTTTTGACCGGCCTCCTCACTTACGACACAAACATGACATAACAAGCAAAACCACATTTGCAACAGTGAACAAAGTACTAACTAAGAACAACACAACTCTGCAAAATAAACATGCATAAACACCTCAAAATAGAACAAACTAACTAAAAACATGACTACCCACAATGCACCTCACCCACTGCAGCTCCTGCAACTCTCTGCAGCCAATTGGCCGCTACCAGTCCAACTTTTAGAATAAAAGGGTGGAGTCTACAAATGAACTCTGCAGGTGTTACAGCTGCTGTGCGAGTTCAGAGTTAGATTTTCAGGAATTATTTTGTCCAAAATGACTCCTACAGAGTTGATTAGGAAACACTCCTTTTTAACACTGGGCTTTAACTCTCACGTCAGTGTTACATATCAACTACGTATATAAGTCGTTTTAGTGTTAAATTAAATATACTTGGTGTTAAATTGGACCAACACCAGAAAATTAACATTTTTGAATTTGCTGTGTATGGAAAAAGGAAACTTTAATTAAAGTTTTTATTGATCCTTTTTTTCCAATTTAACCATATGTCTATTGATATGTGTGTATATATATATGTATATATATATATATATATATATATATATATATATATATATATATATATATATATATATATATATATATATATATATACTGTATATAGTTACTGAATTATTGTCCAGCGCTGCCATACAGTCACTTTGATGTCATGTGATTTAGCTCAATAAAACTCCTCTTATCTAACTTTATATTATGTAAATATGGTGTTATAAGTGACATCATCTGCATGATGCAAAATGATTTTGTTTGTTCTACTCACCGCTCATCTGTCCTTTTTATAGACTTTTGCTGGATGTGATATGTGCAGAGTTTTCTAATCAGCTGCATTATTTGCAAAGATTATGCCAAAGACAAATGACCAATCCTTCTTCTAACTGTGATTACATGATAGAGTTACCGTAATAGTCAGTTACTCTGGCTGTGCAGGTGGTGTTGAACCTACTGGCTGCCACAAATCAGAGACTGGTGTTGTTTGAGGAGGTGCATTCAACAAACAGGCAACTGGGCCAAAGGGTGACTCCAAAGGCAGCAGTCGCTGTCGCCCATCAGGGAAACAGTTCCCATGACAACCTTGCAGCTCACATGTGACCTTTTGTAAACGTGGTTGTTATTTCATTAAAAAAGGCTGCTTCTCATCATTGCTCACTTTCATGAGTCATTTGCCGCGTAACCACAGCTGTGACTGCACGGAGGTCAACGTCAAACTCATTAGTAATTGAAGCACAACGTTCAGAGGTCACTGGTTCAGAGGTTTTATTCTGCACACAGACATGAGATCACAAATGTGTTTGTGTTCAAGGTCTAGATCCTCCAGCAGCCAGGAGGAAAGCGTGGAAAGTTTGAGTAAAAGAGGTAGTGGTAGTGAGAGTACAATTATCCCTATTTCTTTGGACATCCTGCATCCTTTTATGTTCATGCATCTTTTTCTTGTCTTCCCACACGTTCGTTCTCTTGCTCCTCTCTTCCCTCAGCCTTTATGCGATCATGTTGCTTGGTAACAAGCAGAAGAATGATGAGAGGAGTAGGATGTGTTCAGATGCCTCCTGTGTGCGGTCTGATGTGTCCTCACACCAGCTGCAAAGAACAGGGCGATGTGGCCTTAAACACAAGAAAATGACACATACTGAGTGTTTGACTTCAGAGTTCAGGTGTAAGAACGTAGAAAAACACTCCTCTGGATGCATCTTGAACTTCAGAGCCATCAGTCTTTGATCTGTAGTGTCAGGTGCTGGAGAATTGTTTTTTCATGACAAATATAAATGTAAAAGTAAGAAAAACCCAATAAAACTATATTTTGATACATTTTGCATCCATCTGTTTCGACCTCTGCATCTCATAGCTGCACACATTTCCTCATGAGTTATGAATCATGGGATTCATTTATTCTAGAAAGGTACATGAGGATTTTATATCACACTTGTAGCAGCGTGGGTTTAAAATTCAAAGCCAACCTGGGTGATGAATCACGGCCCCGTTATGAAGTCATAGTTAGCAGCCTGCCAATGCGCTGTCTCTAATCTCACCTTAAATCAAAGTTTGAGACATAAACTGCTTCGGGGGAGACTTGTTTCTTGTCAGGCAGAGCAGACTGAACTGAGAAGATTTAGGACTGGAAATTAGACGTGAATTTATCTGAAAATGATTAAACTATAGCTCTGCCATAAACAAAATAAATTAAAATTATTTGTGCAGGGCTTTCTAAATAGCTAGAAATGAAAAACAATAAAAAAACATATTTGTTTACCTCTCAATGAAATGTGAATTTCCAGCTTGTTAAAAAGAACAGTGAAACAAAAAGCACAGCAGTTTCATATCCGTTTGAACAAACTGCAAAGATTTTCTCACTGCCTTCTAACTTGTATCGACTCATGATGGCATCTTTAGAAAAAAGGCCACAGCACGGTTGCTAATGACAACCTGTGAGCCTGCTTGGTTTGTGTAATCATGACGGCTCCATCTGTTGGGATCAGTCGCCCCCTGCTGTTTCATAATCTTTTGCTTGTAACTAACTGTATGATGTTGCCATGCCAACCAGAGAGGGCATTTCTGGAGTCAAGATGTAAATTTAGCATCCACCTGTGATCATGAAAATGAAAGGAGGCAGTTAGAGGCCTGTTGCAGCGAAGGCCTGTCTGATCAGGTTAAGGGGTCCTCTTTGCATGATCACAGTGATTTAATTTTAAATAATTTCACTAATTAACAGCAATTATAATTATTCTGTTATTAATTCGGTTTCCTGCAACTGCAACTTTGTCTCCACTTGAGGGCAGCAGTAAGTAGTTGAATGAAGATATGTTGTGTATTCTCACTAATCTAATAGCCCAAATAGCACTCTGTGTCTTAAACTGCGAATTTCTTCAGGCATGGTCTTTAGCACTGCTGACTGCAGAAACAGTAGCAGGTTAGCATTTTCACCCTGGTGCATGTGTGGGTTTTCTCTTGGTCTCTGGTTTGAACACATGCATGGTAATTCAGGGTAAGGGTTACACACAGGCAGCTGCTGACATAAACTGTTGAGTATGTGACGGTACAGACCAACTATTCAGTAGTATTATATAATGTGTATATGTGTACATACAAGAGATCTGATGAGACTGACCAGATTTCTTCAGTTCTGTTTTTACTCCATTGGCTCAAAGTAAAATCCATAATGCAATTTGAGATTACTTTTATCTGTAAAGTTCTTGATGACCAAACTCCATCTTGTAAAAAATGTCTCAGTTCTTTATTTTGGGAGTTTGGTTCTTGGACTGCAAGCTTGCCAGTTTGCACAGTTCCTAAACGCAGGAGGCAGAGCTTCTTTATTGTTTGACTGGCTTCCAAGTTCAGTTAGAGCGGCTGAGATTTAATGCACTTGTAAATCAGGCCTAAAACTTCCCTTTCTTATTAAAGCTATAATTAGGGCTGGGTTGAGTCGCTCATGCCGTTAGTTAGGCTGGTGAGGGACTCTCCCTGCACCCATTTCTGTTGAGGAGTTTCTCATTCCAAGCGCTGAAACACTTTTAGACTTGTTTACATGCACATGACAACCAGGTGGAGCTGAGCTGATGCACCCAAGTTAAAACTGAACAGATGTGATGCACTATATTCAAAAAGTTAAACACAAACTTTTTATTAATTTTTTGTGGTTCTTCATCAAACACAAAGCAAAAAGTTTTTACCTTTGCTAACTTGTTTCGTCATCTACCACAGCCTTTATCAGAGCAACCGTTGATGCTGGTGACATCACTATGGTTCACCTGCAGGCATGAGAGGACAACATCGCCCTCTACAACAGAAATTCAAAAGACAGATTAAAGAAGCGACTGAGATGAGGAGACGTAGACCCAGGACCATCGTTCTCCGCTGCCCACAGATAAATGGAAGTGACGCAACCAACATCAATGTTTGCTCTGACGAAGGAAGCAGTAATGCCAAAACATGCCAGCAGAAGTAAAAACAAGCTTTTTGCTCTGTGTACGATGAAGAACCACAAACATTTAAACTGGATATAAAATACAGAACGCACAGGACAAAGATGTACAAACTTTTATGTGTCCACCAATCATCGCATGTAATCTGATGTTTTGTGGTCTCACTTTATTTTTATGAGTTTAGTGTGGCCTCTCCCCAAAGAGAACAACATGTCTCAACTTCCAGGATGTAATGAAAACACTGATGCATTGTAGCTTCTCTTGTTCAGTTTCAGAGCTTTTTCTGACAGCCTGACCGATGCAGGCAAGGTCACAAGCTATTTCCTCTCTCCTCAGTGCTTTTGCCACCACACCTGGACAGCAGGGTCTAGTTGTCCCCTGCTCTGGGCTGCGCAGTGGAGCAGTGGTTAGGGCTGTTGCCTTGCAGCAAGAAGGTCCTGGGTTCGCTTCCCGGCCTGGGATCTTTCTGCATGGAGTTTGCATGTTCTCCCTGTGCATGCGCGGGTTCTCTCCAGGTACTCCGGCTTCCTCCCACAGTCCAAAAACATGACTGTTAGGTTAACTGGTCTGTCTAAATTGTCCTTAGGTGTGTGTGTGTGTGTGTGACTGTTTGTCCTGACTCTGTGTTGCCCTGCAATCGACTGGCTCTCTGTCCAGGGTGTACCCCGCCTGACTGCCCATTGACCGCTGGAGATAGGCACCCCCGCGACCCTACGTGGACAAAGCGGGTTCAGACAATGGATGGATGTATTTTTCATTTCTTTCGCCCAGTCTAGTTTAGCAGATTTCTTTGTTTAAATGAGCTTTTCCTTTCCACTGTCACCCAGTGCTTGCATAAAGATGATGCAATAATAAATCAATAGAATTATACTGGATTTTAGGAGAATGACTTAGTAATTAGGTTTAGGAGTGCTTATGCAACAGTAATTAAATAAAAATGCATTCAAAGAAAATTTATATTTTATTTGTGTATAATTCATACATTAAGGGTGCTCATACATAATATTTATTTTCTCTATAAAATATATTACCTTTCCTGAAAGCAAAACTAGATATAAATCATCAGGACCTATTTAAGAAGAAGCAACTAATTTTCAAGAGTCAGTCAAGGCAATCCACTGTAGAAGCGATCGAATGCATTACAAATTCAAGAAAACACATTCTAATAAAGACAGCTTTTTCCTCTGCCTAGCTAAGTCACAATGCTCGGGCACTCGGCCCGCTGTCCTGCAACACACACAACAATGATCAACGTCTAAAGTAGCAAATACTGTTAGGAACTATGGCCACAAAAAGAGTCAAACAGGTTTTCTTTATGTGAGAGGAAAACAACGAGCTGAGACGAAGAGGGCGCCACGGGAGTGCCCTAACACACACGGATGACTGACGCCTCATGATGTCTGCCATGTTGATGTCTTCTCCCTGGATTTCCATTCAGCGATCTTTGTCTTCTCATTGGATTAACATTCTCCACCACTGTCGTGATTAACAGCTGAGATCTTCAGCCATCACAACGGTTCGGCAGGTCCAGGTGCTGAGTTGAAGCTATCTGTCAGAGGGAACATAAACATCCACACTTAAAAAACGAACCATGTTCAACTGTGAGACACTTCTGTCCCATTTATAGATGTTACAGAATCACAACGTACAGTTTCTCATAACTAATTACCAGCGGACACAATCTGTTACACGTAAGGTGAGGAAAAGTGTGTCCTCTAACAGTTTTAATCCATTTTTCCTTTTATGTCACACCTAAATGTTTCAGACTATTAAACACGCTTCAATAGCCGACGAAAATAGGATTAAATAATGCAGCTTTTAATGATTATTTTATAATTTATTATCAAAAAGTATTTATTGGTACATTCTAAACATACTAGCTGGTTGGAGAACTTGGCAGCAACAACTGCAATCAAGTGTTTAAGATAACGGCTGATGAGTCGCTGTGGGGGACTTGTTTCCCACTCATCTTCACAGAACTGTTTTGATTCAGTCACTTCAAACAGTTTTCCAGCATAAAAGGACTGTTGGAGGTCAAATGTCTGATATTCTCCTGCAGGATGTGTAGGCAGAGATGGCTCCATCAGTTACAGCATGTTGTTCAGGTTGTGAAGCAGCCCCAGACCATCATGCTACCACCTCTATGTTTAACTGCCCCGGTCATCTTTGACATTTGTCTGCTGATCTCAAACATTTAAACGTGACAAGAACTGAAATGGAATAAATCTGTAAGGAGACAAGTACTTTTTTCACAGCAGTGTACACAAGCACGCACACACACACACACACACACGCGCACGTGCACGCACACACACACACACACACACACACACACACACACACACACACACACACACACACACACACACACACACACACACACAGATAAAAACAGGAGGACGTGTACCAGACATTTCCAGTGATTTATTTCTGTTTTGTGGTAGTCTAGGTTTTTTCACGGGGGGTTTGCGGTTTGGGGGCTTCTCAACGTTATTAGGGCTTTCTCTTTCAGTGCCTGAGTTCAGTGAAGAGCAGGAGACACAGATCAACAGTTAGATAAAGACACTCTGGACACAGATAAACAAAACACATGTTCCACTCACAAATATTTGTCCAACCCCCAACTCCACAACATTTGACTCATTTTCAAGGTTGAAAACCAGAAAATAGTAATGGAAAGTGTTTTGGATGCCTTGAAAAGCGCTACATAAATCAAATCCAGTATTTTTTATTGTTTTTACATTTGGACTTTGTTTTAACATGTTGTTTTATTTTAATGCTTTTACATCAAAACAGTTCAAGTGGTTTGTAAATTCCAGATTTCTGTTTATAATTGAAATTTTTACATCAGAGACAATTTCTATTTATTCATTTTTAGAACTGAAGGTTGTACAGCAGCAATGTTTTCAGTTAATAATAAGTAGGTATTTTACCAGCATCACAGGACATTGCTTTTCTGTTCCTCTGTGGTTTTACTGGTGCCTGAGGTCTCAGACCTTCTTCACCTGAAAACACCAAACAAAATATTCATAATAAATGGACTCTAACCGTAATTCTAACACGCCTATGGCATTCGTAAAAACAAGGTTTTTTATTAACGGGTGTCCTGAAAAGAAAGATGTAGCAGGACCCCACAACTGGTAAGGGGGAAATAAAAGTCTGAATTACCATTAAGATCTGATAAATCAAAAGGCAAAAACAGCTCATGAAAGATCCAAAATAAAACATTCCTAGCACTTGCTTGGATGCAGAAACATCACAAACATGCATCAGCACGACTGCATTAGTTCTCATATGAAGACACAAACTTTTACTAAGACTGAGCTCTTATTTCTGTTTCAGTGCAGGAACCTTGACTTGCAGCTCTGTCTGGCAGTCCGTGTATCGGCTTGTTGATGGGAGGTGGAACAGGAGGAGGAGGCAACTCCCTCTCATTGGAAGGTTCTTTTGGAAAGGTCACGTACGAGGAGGTCTTTGGCTGGGAGGCACAGTATATGAATATGAGAAATCGCGGTGTAAACTAAGATTAAGTCCACCTTGTAAAAACTGAACACTTTTCATCAACACTTGATTTGTGCTTGGCACGTATTTGGACACGTTACTAATACCTTTTGTTTCCAGTCTAATAAAAACGCATGCGCTTTTTTCATTTCACCTTTTCAGGAATTGGAGGAGGCAGACTCTCCGAGTCACGTCTCCTTTCTCTCCTCTCTGATTTTCCTGGATCCCGCTCTTCATCTCCGTCTTCCTCTGCATCCAGAAAATAAAGGGAATTGATTGTGATCAGTGTCAAAGGTTGCAGTAATGGTTTTATTACTTACTAAAATCAGCAGCACATGAAAATAAATGTGCAGACTGGTACCTGGTAGAGTGTCTGAGCTCTCGCGTCGATGTCTCTGTCGCAGCTTGGGCAGGTTTGGTTTGCTGCTTTGAGGCGGTGGATCTGGTTTTGATGCACTGGGTCGATATGTGGTGACAACTCCTCCCACGTCGCTGCTGCTCCTCCGCCCCACTGTGGAGCCCCCACCGGCATCAGGGCTTGTGTGCCTGTCTCCCTGCGAGTCCTGGGGATGCCACTCTATGGCTGCTGCCACCTCCATGTTCTTCTCCTGTTTTGGTGAGGGTGTTCTGTCTGACGGGTATGGTGGCAGTGGCCTTTGAGCCAAAAGCACCTGGACTTGTCTGTCCAACTTCCATCTGCTTTCGGTCCCCTGACTGTCTACCTGCATGTCCATTGGCCTGTTCTCAGACCATGATCTTTCTATCTGTCTGCCTCCCATCCACTGTTTTTCTATTTTTCTGTCGATCTGCCGCTGGGTGTGCTTGTCAACAGTCCACTGTCTCTCCAAATGCCTGTCTGGATGCCTGTTCTCTGTCCAGTACCTGTCAGTTTGTTTTTCGTTCATTCTCTGCTCTCCAAAAGTTCTTTCCTGTATCACACCATCAAACCAATGCCTCTCAGCGTGCGGATCTCTCAACCGGCCCTCCAACATCCAGTCGTTATCTGCCTGCAGCACATCGGTCGTCCTCCGCTTGTCGTCTGCCCAGTACTTGTCCGTCTCCAACGGCTGTTCAAACACAGGGTCCACCTCAGAAATCTGTCAAAACATAAGATAAAAAAATAAAAGTAACTTAGAATCCAAACTTTTTGAAAATGTAAAATTGATGCAACTTCAGCACAGTGGACCTCTCTAGGGGAAAAAAATGGGTGTTTTCCTCCTCCCATGGCTGGGTGAGAGATGCCTGGGATCGGGGGTGGACTCAGAACAAGAGTACCCTTCCCCTGGTGATCGCTCATTTTCCCATCGGCCCCATCGCTGGGAGATCCGGCCCTGGCAGCAGAGCGTGGAGGCTGGAGGAGTGTGTAGACATTCTCCAATGCAGTTCTGAAACAGGAAATTACAATCATTTATTTGATATATTAATAATATGCAAAGAAGAACAAAGAAGTCTTTTAGAACAGATCATTAATATTCTGATACATTTCTATCCGAATGTGTGTTTATCAACAAGCCTGTTTATTTCTAATCTCTTGGTTGATATTGGGATCCAGTTTGGAGCCACCAGCGGTCACACACACCTGTGTAAACACTCTGAAATCTGCCTGATCGCACTTTGGGAGCTTTGTGCCATTTCTTGAATCAACAACAAAAAGACGGGGATTCAGAGCAGTTTATGTTGAGTATTTCCGAAGGTCATTCCAATAAAAACCAAGGAAAGATGGTCATCAGCATATCAGGATGTGGAGTTCATGGAGTAAAACATATGATCTGGTAAAACTACATGGACTTTATGTTTTATGTGCAAGGACATGGCTTTTTAAATAAATAAGGTGTGTGTGTTTCTGTAGATCCACTAACCCCGTGAGTGCCGTGGCGACAGTGTGGCACCCGTCCTCGTAGACCTCAGCTTCAGACTCCGGCCCCTGATTGGACAGAGTCTGGCTGCGGTTTTTTCGGAAACCGAAGATGGCCAGCATGTTTCTCCTCTTCTTCCTCCTCAGAGAGTGTGCTTTGTGCAGGGATGAGAGCTGACTAAAAAAGGTGAGAGAAGAACCAAATGTAAATCATACACACAAAGTCCGGTGCGGCGTAATCATCTTGTTCATTCACGTGTGAGCCCTTCTGTTAGGATGTCACAGAATTCATCAGAGCCATCTGGGTCGCCTGTTCTTTGGCCTGTTGCTGCACTGTGAGTGTTGCTAGGCTACGTCTCCTGGTACACAATAATAAAGCTCAAGTGCACTCTTTGTATTATGTATATTGTATAAGTGCAAGAAAAGAAAACCACTCATGTAACCTGCTGAGCTGCAAGATAGAAAAACACTTTAAGTCTTAATCTTAATACTAAACTTTTCCTTTTGCATGATTCCATTCCCTAATTTTCGATTTCACTAAACAGCTGTTAACTAATTACAACAATGAACAAAGTCACCAACTCCTTGCAGCGTTAATTCACACAGAGCTCAGCTCATTTAATCAACAGTCACTGAATTACCAGGACTGATTTGCCCTCTAGATGCCTCCGAGCAGCCTCCAATCAGTAAACGGTGACAACATTTACATCTTTGTTTAAGCGAGCAAAGATGATGGACTGTAGAATGAGAGGTCAGCTTCTGAATGAATTAGCTCTCAAAGAGATTTATTCAGACTCAACTCAGCAGTCAGAGAAAAAAAAGAAACCTCGAAGCATAAACATGTGATTTATGATTTGAGTAGCCTCGAGAGTCTCACTGTGACATAACGAAGCATCAGCCCAGCACCGGGATGATCAAGACATGGAGAAGCTTTGAATAGCTTGGGTACTACTCATGACATCATCAATCACCTTCTGTTTTTAAATTGCTGAGCTGTGGTGGCCTCATGGAGGGGGCCATCGGCTAGCACACTGCTGCTAACCACTTAAACATTCTCCCTCTCCTGATAATAACATTTTGTTTCCTTGACGTTGGATGTGCTACTACTAGTTTACCCGTTTAATTATAGATCCACTTGGATAAATACAATAAAGTTTATCTCTCACCAAATAGAATATTTACTAAGAAATCACAATATAACCATAGACACATTACTTGGTGTGTGTGTTGTGTGTGGATGCCTGTTTGTATGTGGGTGGGTTGGTGTTGGTGTGTGTGTGTGTGTGTGTGAGTCGTGGCGGATGGCTGCCTATTCTGAGCCAGGATTCTCTGGAGGTTTCTTCCTGTTAAAAGGGAGTTTTCCTCTCCACTGTCGCTAAATGCTTGCTTAGTATGAGGATTGCTGTAAAGATACTGACACTAGTCAGAGGCCCACAAGGGTGTGGCCACATAGATTTTACAAGGCTAAATCATAGGTTTTCAATGGAACCCAGATGGCTTGACTCACACATACCCATTAAAATCTTTGTGACCTGGGGGACCACTTTGGAAACTGCAGACAAAACCCGTTGGGACCCTTATAGTTCGCCAATACATATTCCATATGGAGCCCAGCTACGTACATTGGCTACACAATGACACAATAAGTAAATAATGCCTACTGATATTTTATCTTGAGGGTATGAAGGTTGGAGAACCAACATCCAAGAGTTGTGGTTGACTCCTGCATTAGGCAGTAGAAATAAATGAAACACCGCCCGATATAGCGAGTGATGAGTTAGGCGTTTTTATTAATTTTCTATTAGCTGTAAAAAAAGATGCAGATAAAGCATTAATCAACTCAAGAAACCTGTTGAAATCAGCAGGTTGTTTACTTCAGATGTTTTGCTGATAAAGTTTTACAGCTAACGTGTTTGTAGATGAGGTCTCACCTGTCAGGCAGAACGCGTTTGGAATAAAAATCTGGGAGTCCATCATCCAGAGGGCTTACTCCTCCATTTTCACTGCAGTGCTGAGCAGAAATAAACACAGCACACTTTTTATGGAGGTCACTTGAGTGGGGTTCATTTGTTAAGGTTATGTGTGCAATAAAGCAAACAGATCACACTGCAGTCACTCAGACGCCATAATCCAATTCAACCCCTGAAGAAGACAGGAGTCTCAGCCAGCAGGCAGAAACATCAGGAGACACGTGAGTTATGAACAGATAGATAAACAGATCAAGACCGGAGTAATGTAGACTGGAATATATGAATGGCTTTGTAGTTTGGATCACGCCTACTGTCTCAGCGGGGATGTGAGCGCCTCTGTGCCTCCGCGGAGGCCTCGGTCGAACCCGTGTCACATGATGGAGAGGCAAACCCTGTGTGGGCAGCTCAGACAAGCCCTCCCAGGAGGCCGAGTGGGGCAGTGGAGACGGGAACGATGGCACAGATGGAGGTGGAGAGGAGCTGGAGTCGTCACACAGGCCTGAAGGCAACACAGAGGGGCGAGAGGATCAGAGAAACAACAGACATCAACGGGCTGAAGCAAGAAATAGAAACGAGGACTCACTCAGTCTGGTGGAGACGGGTCGTATTCTTCTTGTTCTGGAGCTGCGCTTCTTAATCGCTATTGTGTCCTGGGAGGACAAAAGAAACGAATGAAGACAAAAAAACAAAATTCTTTTTTTAGAGCAATCAGTGCTTTGCCATTAGGAGACTGTCGAATCAGCGTAATTAATTTCACGTGAAAAAATAAACGAATCAGGACCCAAGAAGACAAACAGCACCAAGACATGAGCAAAAGCTGAAAAGAAAGACAAAATTTACATTTAAATTAGTTTTAGACATGAACTGTATGATGTTCATGGAAAATGTCATCAGATCATCTATATCCTGAAAATAATTATTTTAATCATTTCTCTCCAGGCCTGGAGGTGGGGCACGTTGGTGAGCGCCTGGTGGCCGGGCTTTCACCCATGGAGCCCGGCCGGGCACAGCCCGAAGAGGAAACGTGGGTCCCCCCTCCCATGGGCTCACCACTCGTGGGAGGGGCCAAGGGGGTCGGGTGCAGTGTGTGACGGGTGGTAGTCGAGGGCGGGGACCTTGGCGGTCTGATCCTCGGCTACAGAAGCTGGCTCTTGGCACGTGGAATGTCACCTCTCTGGTGGGGAACCCCCGGAGGAGCTGGCCCAAGTGGCTGGGGAGAGGGAAGTCTGGGCCTCTTGCCTTGGGCATTTTTTATGGCCCCCGCGACCCGAGTCCGGATAAGCGGATGAAAACGGATGGATGGATGAATAATTTCTTTCTAATAATTAACAAAATTAGATGGATTAATAGTGAGGGGGACAGTGGTATTTTCAGCTATAGGTGTAAAAATCTTCACGGGTTTTTGAAAGCTGCTGGAGGTGCATGCTGGGACTGCAAATGAAGATTATAAAAACATGTTAGATTCTTGAGATTTTCCTGCAAATGTAACTGCTGTCTTGTAGATATTGAGCTGCTCTTTTAAAAGTGAGGAGACGTTTGCTGAATATTGTTTAGGTTTTTAGCTTAGCTCAGCATTCCTGCTCTTCAGACACGAAGATAGCAGTTATACGTGGAGGATCTTGGGCTGCAGATGAGAAAAGTAAAGCTAAAGTGGCGCACCGATGACAGAATAAACTCTGAGAAGAAAATCTGGACGTGAATCAGGCCTGTGAATGGATACAGATGTTAGAAACTCAAGAGTATGAACCAGATGAGGACTTATTTAGCTGTATGAATAAAAAAAAATTAAAAAAGATCTGACAGCTGACGCACATCAGAGGCAGAAGTGGTTATATTATTAGCTCGCTGTGTATTATGCGTATATATACAACTTGATTGTTTATTGCCAGTCAAAGCCTCCATGTCTGTAATTATAGGCCTTTTGAAACGCTGACATTCAACGTGTGCTTCAATCACTCCAATCAGCCCGAGCTTCTAAAGGCCAAGACACAAGTGAATTGACGAAGGATCATCAATTGGAGCTTTGTTAAAGTGTTTCCAGTGGAGCAGCAGCCTCTCAGAACCTGTGACCTTTTACTGTAGAGTTCCTGTCTGAAAACAAAACAAAACAACAGAAGTCAGAATAATGCTTGAGCTGTTAAAACCACAGAGGGACAGCTCTGTTAGGACTGAACCAACGTCTGTAATGATCTCTGATTCTCAAATGAACAATCTGGTAAACAAGCAGGTCATCGTTTCATTAACAAACTGACACAACGGCTTGTTTTGATGTGTAACAGTTGATACTGGAAATTATATTCAGTAAAACTCAGTTTTACATGGTTATTCTATTAGAATTCAACCAAAAGTAGTTCAGTAAAAAATATACATTTTGGAAATATTAAATCATATTTCATGGTTATGTAAACATATGACTGAGATCCTGCTGAAACCTTGTAAAAAACTAGATATCTAAAATTACTATTACACAAAAAGGGCCTGTGTCTGTACAGGATCGTTTTGTTAACACCTAAATGTTTTCTTTATAATTGTAGTTTGTTGATAAAACACCATATCATCTTTGTTTTGTAAAGAATGTGAAACTGCATAAAACCAACATCGGACTGACAAACATAGAACAGTTCTTATATGTGAAGCCACATCTGTTTGTATTCATGTGGAGTTCGTCTGTATATTTCCTTAGTTGTTATCTAAATACATTCTTTGACTCTAAATGTCGCTTGGTGTCTTTCAATAAAGTTCTTATACTTTATTTTGCCCCATTTCATCAACATCAAGAGCTTTTGAGGGTCACCGTTTATCATTTGCTTATATTTTACATTTCCTTTAGAAATTCAAACATATTTTCTCCAGTAAGTGTTGATTTTTGGACTACAGGACTACAACCGCTAAGACTACGACCGCAAATTTGTTCTGACCAATCAGAATCATAACGTGATAACGTCACTTCCGGAAGCTTCATGTTCAGCCAATCGACTACTTTGACGTCATCGAAGGTCGAAGGACCCCGAGCCGATCCTGCACCGACACCGGCAACAATTAGGATTTCTCACATCTAAAATCTAAATTCTAAAACCTACTTATGTGCTGCCAACCAGACAGTGTCTCTGACGTTTGCCTACATTTAAATGAGGTATTATGGTTTCATTTATATTTGATATAGTTCTTTTTAAAGTCTTCCAATTGTAGAAAATCTGCACTTTTTGAGAAACAAATTTAAAGTTCAGGTTTTTTTTGATCGTTTCTGAGACCTGATGCTATTGTATCTGTGCCAAACCCTTAAAAAGAAGAAAACAGCATGATGGACAGATTGGTGGACACTGGGGAAGGAGTGGGTAGGCTAGGTCTCTGGATTAATGTTCATAGAATGTGTTTAAACAGGAGAGTATAAAATGTACCATGTTGTGCGGGCTTCCTAATAAACCATTATGGTAAAATGGTAATTTAATAAAAAACCAATGACAAAAATAGTAATCAGATGCTCTATTGTCTTAATAAAAATAGGGTAGGCATGTCAGGAAAAAGTGTGATTTGTCATTTCTCACAGTGATGCGTGTCCACATTGCTGCACCTGGAAATAAAGGGTCAGAAAAGATTTAACGTCTCTTGTTGCTACATTCAGCAGATAAAGCATCACGCCCAGATGTTGTCAAAGGCCCGCTTTGCATGGAAAGATGATGAAATTGTTGGACAATTTTCAAAGCATGAGAGACCAAACACGCGGTAATTCTAAAATCATGGTTTAGCCTTTGTTGGTCCTACAGTTTGTTTGGTGTGCAGCTACATGATTAAAACTAGAGCTGGACAATAATTCAATAATGATACACACACACGCACATATATATATAGATATGTATATCTATCTATCTATCTATCTATCTATCTATCTATCTATCTATCTATCTATCTATCTATCTATCTATCTATCTATCTATCTATCTATCTATCTATCTATCTATCTATCTATCTATCTATCTATCTATCTATCTATATATATATCTATATATATATATATATATAGATATGTATATATATATATATATAGATATATATATCTATCTATCTATCTATCTATCTATCTATCTATCTATCTATCTATCTATCTATCTATCTATCTATCTATCTATCTATCTATCTATCATCTATTATCTATCTATCTATCTATCTATCTATCTATCTATCTATCTATCTATCTATCTATCATTATCTATCTATCTATCTATCTATCTATCTATCTATCTATCTATCTATCTATTTTTTCTATTATATATATATATATCATATATAGATATGTATATATATATATATATATATATATATATATATATACATATCTATATATAGATATGTATATCTATCTATCTATCTATCTATCTATCTATCTATCTATCTATCTATCTATCTATCTATCTATCTATCTATCTATCTATCTATCTATCTATCTATCTATCTATCTATCTATCTATATATATATATATATATATATATATATATATATATACATATATATATATATATATATATATATAGATATGTATATCTATCTATCTATCTATCTATATATATATCTATATATGTATATATATATATATATATATATATATATATATATATATATATATATATATATATATATATAGAGAGAGAGAGAGAGAGAGAGAGAGAGAGAGAGAGATCAATATACATGTGGTGCAATAAAAATAAGGGTAAAAAAAATCCTGAAATAAAAATTTCCTTTATTTCATTATAGCCTATTGAATAACAATACTGGAGTTGTTACTTACTCCCAACCAATCAGAAACACAGATCCCACCCCATCACCTAGCCCTCCTCTGTCAAATCTAAACCGACAGCATGTGACAGCATGACAAGGAGAGACGAAGGAAATTGTCCAGAAAAAGGATAAGTGAGTTCACCAGCATGGTGATATTTTGATTTTTACAAGTCTGGCAACGCAACCAACATTTTTATCATAAAGTAATGACATATAATAACCAGGGCTGCATTTAAAATAAAAGTTCAACATTTTTTATGGTTATCAATAATTATTGATATCAATCAATATGAATTTATTCTTATCGATTTGCGTTGTGCGCTGGAGGAGTTGGACCAATGCGCAAACACCCAGAACGACACGAGGCAGGAGGGGAAGTAAAAGAAAACATTCTTTATTAAGAATGACAAAGCCAAAAAATCCTAATAGGGCACGAAGCCAAAATCCTAGTAGACCTAAGAGGGGGGAACAACAACGCTGACAAGGACAATGGACCAACAACACGTTGAGACGCAGACAGGGTTTTATACACAGGGGCAGGATGACTGAGAGATAAGCTGCAGGAGCATGGGGAGAGAGAAACCTGGTGAAAACAATTTACTAATTAGGGAGAGGAATTTAAGCTGAGGAGGGGAAATAAAACATGACCTATGAATAATAACCAAACCTAAAGACTAGAAGAACAAGACAAATAACTAATGATCTAAGGAGAAAGGGAGAACTAATAAACCAGTGGGGAAGGACCAAGGAAGGAACCTAGAAGAAAACCTGAACCTATGAAAACGACAGGGAAAAACTAGCTAGATGGTATAAATACAAAGCAAACTAAAGAATAAGTGAAGCTGGGAAACCTGGTGGGAGCTGGAGACAAGAAGGGACACATGAAGCTAAGGGGGAACACCTGAGGGGAAAACCTGGAGTGGGCTGGGGAACACAAGGAGGCACATGAGGGGAACCTAGAGAGGGCTGGAGAACACATGAGGAGGGCGCAGGACGCAGACCATGACATGCTTTTTTTCTTTATCATCCAGCTTTAGTAAAAACTACAGACCACACGAGAACTTACTTTACTTACAGATATCTCTTGTTGCGACAGGAAGTCTTGACATGGCTTGCATTTGTATTGTTCCTACTAGGGTTCTACAACCCCCCAAGGCACTTCACAACATATTCACATGCTACAACAGCTGCCCTCGGCACACTGATGGAAGCGAGGCTGCTGAACACTGGCATGTCCATGTGTCTTGCCTAAGGACACAACTGCAACAGACTGAGCAGGACTCAATCCCACAACCTACCAGTTAGGAGACGGGAACTTAAATCCTCTGCCACTGTCGTCCCAAAACACCAGATCAAATGAGACTTCAGAGTTAACAATGCGGTGGAGAAGGAGTGTGCTTCCCTCACCTTGCTTTTTGACTGGCCACATGTCACATTCAACAGCCAGCAACTTTGTTCTAGAAAATCTGACCAAGACAATCAAGAATATTTCCACCCCGAATGACCCAAATGCTTTTGAGCAGATCACAGCACTCGTAACACACCACACACGGAAGGAATATCTGATAAGATTATTTTTAGAACTGTACGGTAATGATACGCATACTTAAGACTGCCAGAAGGATCGGGTCAAACATCTGCTACCTTGGAGCTAATTCACATTTCTTTACACTTTGTGTCATTTTTTGCGCCATTTGTGTTTGTTACAGCAGTCCAATTTTAGATTTTACTGAGACAAGAAAACAAACAGGTGCAAACAAAATCTTATGAACGTGTTTGCATGAGCATATCAATAGCATCATTAGCTTTATAAACCAGACATTGAGTAGAAACAGATAGTGGAAGCAAATGATGCAAAAAAATAAAAATAAAAAAACGGAGCAAAACAAAAACAGGCCTTGGTGTTTTCAGGATAAATATTTATAGTGACAGTGACTTAGACAAAACCAGTGCTGCAGGCAGAGTGGGGAGAATGATATTTATCTTTTCCCCTCATCTGTCCAAGAAACATATTTACTTTGACAGCAGGTAATTTAAGAGAAACTGCTGGAAATCAGCAAAACCCTTTAAATCTTTTTAATTAACTTCATCTGCTTGCAAAATATGGAGACACCGCAGGGAAAACCTGCAGAAGCAAGGTGAAAGGACTGAAGCTGTCAGAGTCTAAAGCTGTGTAAAGGAAAGGCTCGGCAGCATCGGATCATTTTCAAACATTCCTTGAAGGAAAAAAGGAGCAAAACCATAAAATGTTAAAAAGATGAAAAATTACTACTGGAAATAAAAACACACACATCATTAGATGGTGGCTGAGACTGAAACACACGTACACACACACACACACACACACGTCCACACTCACTATGCTGGCGCCGAGCTCTTCATCTGTGATGTCCAGAGAGTCCCTGTGTCTGTTAAAAGTCCAAGCTGTCCCGTCTTCACACGTCCCCTCCCAGCATTTAAGATGAGACACCTGCCGGGTCTGAGACAGACGGCGCTCTTAAACCTTTTGACACTCACTCGTTCAACCAATCTGTGTCTCTTTCACACCCTTGACTGTGTGAGAGCTTTGCTTTTACCAGCGTCTTATGGGTGGCATAGAGCTCCTGCAGGATTTGGTCCACGATGGAGTTGGTGAGATAGGAAACCACAGACATCTTTACTTCTCTAAGGGAGACGAGAAGAGGCTTAGTAAAAGCGAGAGCAGAATCAGTTCTTTGCTTATCAAATTCAGACTCTCAGTTTCCTTTCTTACTCCAAAGCTCTGTGAATGTCCTGCGCTGCTCTCTCCATCAGGGCAGTGCGGATGGCGGAGCGAGGGATGGACACACCCTCGGAGACGGATGACAGCGGAGGACTTAATCTCTCGGCTGCAGAGGAAGATAAAGGGCAGAGCTCGCGGCAGAGTGACACCATGGAGTCGACGATCCCCTGAGATGGATGTCAGTTATCAGTAACTCTGTCACCTGTTAGGGATCACGCTGAGAAAGAAGGCTGTTAGATCTACCTGCAGCTCTTTATCTGCAGCTTTGGCAAGTTCACCCGCCAGAGAGTCCAGTCTCTGTCGAACCGGCCCGTCCACAGACAGAACATGAGCCAGCTCACACAGAGAAGGATACAGCTTGGAGCAAAGAGGAGAAAAGATCCATCTAAGCACATTATAATACCCCAAAATGCTACATCCCTACATTTCATCTGACTCACAGCACGAGAGTTTCGGGCTTCCTTAAGCACTTGTTTTGCAGACTGAATCTCCTCCTTCTCTCCGACTCCACGTAACAAACAAACCTGCTGCTGGACACGCACACAGAGCCGCTCCATCACCTTGGAAACAAACAGGAGGGTTGGTGATTATGGTGCAAAAATGCTCATGAGCAACTGGAACCTATAGAAGGATGAGTTACCTGTTCAGCAGTGCTGGTAACCAAGCCTTGGTGCAGCCGCAGAGCCTGGCGCTGAGAGAAACGCTGCGTCTGGTTGTTCCTGACCAGAGCTCGCTGGATCTGAGGGAACGGAATAAAAACAATAGAATAGAATAGAACAGAATAGAATAGAATAGAAGAGACTTTTATTGTGATTGCAGGGTACTCCCAAACCACAAGTGTTGACAGATTGAAAAAGAGATATTTGTTTAAACCTTTGCCATCAACTATACTGAGAATCAACTCAGTTTGTCTGTTAGCAAAAGACTAAAATTCTTAGAAAGTTTTCATTACCTCAGACACGTTCAAGATGGCCACCACATCTAAATGACCTCAGAAAACACCAATACGGTTACAACCTCATCAGTTTTACTAATACTGATTTGACAAATTATTAGGTGAGATTATTCACATCACGTAGCCAAATCACACAATAATTTCAGATTTTTATATTCCAAATTTGACTAAAGTTTCCATCATTAACAACTCTCAAGATACGATGATCTTCAAACCCTTGGCATCACGGGCAGCAGGCAACATGAGACGGAGGCCCTTTAATCTCCCATGATCTTTTCTGTCAGATCAGAGGATCTTAACCTAAAGTCTAAAATAAGAATCCTGTTTGAGTGAACTGCTGTAGATCATGTTTGCTGCTCATATGGTGTTTTATACTATATGTAAACAAATGACTGAAGGGTTTACAGGTTTAATGTTTATTTATTTGCACCAGATGGCTACTTGGGAGTATTTAAAGAGAATTACATAGGGTGGGTATCTTCATTCAAACTCTGACCTGTGTATGGAAATAATGGATCCATGTTAGAAAAATGGGTCTGCTTCTTTAGTTTTCTGTCAGAGTTAAAAGGAGACACATGCCCTTTCCGGTGCATTGTTGATAAATGTTCTGTGGCAGGGATTGTTCCACTAATGCCAACCTTTGTCAGGGCCTGCTCTGTCTTCTCAGGAGCGCTGCGGTACGCCTGGCTGATGTCGCTTAGGGGTAGAGGCATGTACTGCAAGGTGAAATTACTACGAAAGGAGAGAGCAGAGCATGATGGAGGGGTCAGCTTATTGAAGGAGACAATATCAGACTAAAAAGGGAAATTAAAGAGGAGAGGCTACAAATTAACACCCCCACTGGACAGAGACCATCCCAAAATATTCATCAGTGCCCTTTAACTAGTGAGTAACACTTAGATCTATGCAGCCATGTCGTCATTACCCTAAAGGTGAGCTTAGACTGTTAACGAGAGGGAAACCAACTGCCTTCTCATGTTAAAACTTTAGGTTAAATGAATGCATTTACACAAAGAAAATGATGCAACGTATAGAAAGCAGCGCACATCTACACAAAACAAATTGTATGGTATTGTTCCTACTGTTCAAGTGCTCGAGCCACATCAAGAAATCCTGCTGCAGAGGTGTTGTTGCGATCCCATGTCACGCTCCTGCAGAGCAAGGTTGTGAGTTGCACAGAATGCAAACCTGCAAAATGCTGCAAATACTGCAAAAAATAAAATAAAACACAGAAATGGCCAATTTTTAAAACATTCTGTCTCTTACCGGAGAGTTGTATTGATCTGCAAGGCTTTACTGAGCATCTTGGCTCCAATGTCATCCATATTGTTTCCACTCAGATCCACTTTCCTCAGGCAGGCATTGCTGCCCAGAGCGTTGACCAGCACGGTGCCCCGAGAGCGCAGGCGCGAGTCGGACAAAGACAAAGACTGCAGGGCCTGCAGAGGCAGCAAGTGTGGTGGAAAAAAAATGTCATGTATGTGTAAAAAATAACCCAGAGGAAGCAGTAGAAAGAGCAGCAGAGGGTGAAGAGCTGGAGTCAAATTTACTGCATATCGATGTGACAGCTTGCCAACATAACTCCACATGTCTTATGTGTGAATTATTTACTACGTGTGTGAGAAGTGATGTAGAAACTGTGTTCACAACAGAGGCAGAAAAATAATTCATCACAGTCACGCGTCTACAGAGAAACATAATTCCACAAATCTAGTTTGGTACTTGAACCACAGGAAAAAAACAGACTTTCAATAAACTTGTATTTTATTAATAAATGAACGAAATTTAATATTAGACATGATCAAATAACCTGGCGGATGAGTTGATTTACAGAGTTGAGCAGCTAAATTTAGAGTTATTTTTGTCCTTTCCTGTGTGATCACTCACACATTCCTCCTCCTGGATGAGCTGGACCAACTTCTGCAGGACTTCATCCAGAACCCTGCAGACACAGAGACGAATAAAGAGATGTGATTTCCGGCCGCTAGTGACTCGTCTGCCTCAATCAAAGGCTGCAGCTTAAAAAAGTGTGTTAAAATCACAAAGGTTTTTATTTACACACACACACACACACACACACACACACACACACACACACACACACACACACACACACACACACACACACACACACACACACACACACACACACACACACACACACACACACACGGGGCTCAGCGTGGCTTGATCCATTAGCAGCCCACTCAGTCCTCTCCTACAACAGGACAAAAAGCCAAGGTCACAGCAGGACTTGTTCTAACAGCGTGTCCAGGTACCGTTGTCGGAGATATCCAGAGTGGCGACGGAGGAGACCCTGGGGAAGATTTCCTGGATTACTGCAGCTCCTGCAGATCTCAGCTGAAGGCAGAGAAAGAGGAAAAGCTAACATGTGCACAGGCCTGAATGAGAGTCATTTTCACGTCAGTCTTTAGGGGTTTGTTCTATTTTATCACACTGAGGCGAGCTCATGACTGCAGCCTTGTTTAGCTTGTGATCTGCTGCTATAGAATGTTTCTCGCCGTTTTGCAGTTTTCTTAGAATTTGCAAAAGTTGGATCAACACTGAAAGATGAAGGCTCAGATGGGAAACAGTTGAATCTATTAATAACCCACTTGATAAATTATTTCTCTACATTTCATTGCTGCTGAAACTGTGAGATTAAATAAAAAGTCACACAGAGGAGCAAGTATATCTCATAGTGAACGTTTAAAAACAAAAATATGCACATGTACGTGTGACTGATCTACTCTAGCTGATGTTCACTGTTAGCCAATAAGCTGTTAGCAAAGAAGATTTTTATTTTCACATCGAGCAAATGTTTCTGGCTGCTCGACAGGACTAAATCTAATATTCTCTTTTCTCTTTAGACAAGCTCTGTCTTCAGAAGATTTTTTGTGAGATCCACTTTATCAGTTGAGTATGTTTCAAATTGCACATACTATTTCTTTTCAATGTTACAATTAGAGCCCTGCACGGGCCTAAAATCTGAGCCCGTGTCCGGCCCGGCCCGACGGGGTGGAGCCCCAGCCCGACCCGGTCCGAAAAGGTTTTCAGGATTCTCTGGTCCGACCCGAGCCCGACAATTTTTTTTAACCTTTCATGATGTTTTAGCATGATAGAATGCTCAGCGTTCTAATTATCTGTGAGAAGCGTTCTGCAGTAAAAAATAAAAATAATAAAAAAATAAAGAAAAGAACTAAAAACAGCATCAACGCAGCTTTTTTTTCTAACAGAGCGTATTTTCCGAGCGGCAGATGAAATTTACGAACACTATATTAATTGGATGCATTTGTAAATTTAATCCGCTCTGAAAATGCGCTCTTGTGCAATTAGAAAAAAAAGCAGCATTCTAATTTTCTAACTGCAGAGCGCATTTTTCAGAGCAGCAGATTAAATAAACGCCCCCAATTAGTATAGCGTTTGTAAATTTAATCTGCCGCTCTGAAAATGCGCTCTCCAGTTAGAAAAAAAACAGCGATGAATGCTGTATTTTTTTAACTACAGAGCAAATTTATTCACAGAAAAATAGAATGCTGCCGTTTTCATGAGAATAAACGAATGGTTTCTGACATCAAAGTGGACATAAAATGGCATATTAGAATAGGGGCACATGTTTCAATCAGCAGTTTGAGAATTCGTCTATATAGGCGCGTTTATAAACCACACACACCTTAACTGAGCTAACGGGTGCCGGTGTCGGTACAGGATCTGCTCGGGTGCAAAATCGGCTCGGGGTCTGTCGACTGTCGATGACGTCAAAGTAGTTGATTGGCTGAACATGAACCTTACGGAATTACGTAATCACGTTACGTTGTTATCACGTTACGTTGGTCCAGGCAAATCTTTCTGTTGGAAAGATGGACAACCTTTACAAAGAAATCCATCATTACCTCTTTGAAAATACACTTTTAGCATAGAGCTGCATGTATATTAGGGCTGAATGATTAACTGCATGTGCAATTAAATTGCGATGTGACAAAAGGAGATTTTCTAATCGCAAAGGCTGCAATTAGGCGAGTGGTTAGCGCAATGCTAATATACGTGGAAAAACTCATAGGAATGCTAATGCTAATATCACCGATTACATTCTTACAAATTATGAATTAGAAACGTGCCAAATGATTACATTTGGAGTCTAATAGAAAGTAAAACTACCATCAATCAAATAAGCACAGACAGGTATTTTAGTAAAGCCAGAAAACTTTTAACTCCGGAGTTTTGGCTAGCAGCTATGAGCGTAACTGAACTACGCATGGACAAGACGTCAAAAACTCTAAACACAAAATACTTCAATAAACGGGACACACTTCTTTCCTGCAAATACAATTTCACAGGTGTTGCTAATACCTATGATCCTTCAAGGGATGTGCTCAAATAGGAGTTCAACATTATGAATAAAATATAGTGTTTTATTTTACAAATACCATTATAAACACAAACTTACGTCATAAGAAACATTATCTTAATAACGAAACTGCTAAATTCTTTCCAACAGTATAGATGCGTAGTGTATTTTGTCCGAGTGGGTTTGCCGTACTTTGACGTCATCGGCAGTCGAAGGACCCCGAGCCGATCTTGTACCGACACAAGTGCGTGAGAAGCAGGCAGGTGCTGCTGCGTTCAAGTGTTTCAGTTTTTTAAATGAATTTGATTAAAAATAAAGGCGCCCGCCCGTGTCCGAGGTAATTACACAGTCATTGGCCCGAAGCCTGGCCCTCGGGCCGTCAGGCCGGGCTTCGGGCCTAGGGCTTCAGTGCAGGGCTCTAATGTATTTTGCAACCATTTTAAATAGCTAGGTCTATAATTTGATTAAAGGTTTAAAGTATTTAGTGGTGATAAATGTTTTAGCTGCTGGCCAAACCTTGAAAATAGCATAATACACAATCTCACATGGTACTGATAATTTATTAGAACTCATGTTGTGAATGTCTCTCAGTTAGGCAGCAGTAGCTCAACAGGTTGAGCGGGTTGTCCAGTAATCGGAAGGTTGCAGGTTCGATCCCGGCTCCAGACAGAGAATTCTGCTGTTGTGTCCTTGGGCAAGACACTTAACCCACGTTGCCTGCTGGTGGTGGTCGGACGGACCGGTGGCGCCTGTGCTCGGCAGCCTCGCCTCTGTCAGTGTACCCCAGGGCAGCTGTGGCTACATCATAACTCATCACCATCAGTGTGTGAATGTGTGTGTGAATGGATGAATGATACACTGTAGTGTAAAGCGCTTTGGAGTCCTTACTCTGAGAGGTGCTATACAAGTGCGGGTCATTTATCATTATCATTAGTACAACAGTGTATTATTGGCTCTGATATCTGCAAAACAGAATTAAAGCAGTTTGTGTGAGCTTTGTATTAAATCCTTGTGTCAGTCATAATCAGTCAATCCTGTAAAACTAGTCGTGAGTTTCCTCGATCAGATCACTCTGTTTGCTCATTGTTTAGGACATTTTACATGTGCTAACGCTCTCCTTCACTCGTTTTTTTCCAAATTCAAATTAACTGGAAGAGTGGGGGATGGAAAACAGCAGGATTTGCAGCCTTA
>SSNQ01000401.1:314585-331826 GCA_006942095.1 Nothobranchius kuhntae
ACTCATCATAGGATCCTCTCGAGGTTTCTTCCTGTTAACCCTTTGATGCATAATGGTCACTACAGTGGACAGGTACTCAAAATTGTTATTTATTTGTTTTTGCTATTAAGCACAGCTGTTGAAGACTTTATTGCATTTGAACCCCTCCATTTGGACTTCAGTAAGCCAAGCCAACATATTTCATGCTCAGAATGCACGCTGTCCACTGAGGTGGACATGTAATAAATTATTTGTAAATTATAAAATTTTACAAAAAATATTTGTTGAAATTTGTTTCATTCACACCTAAAGACGAATGAAAAAAATCGTTAAAAAATCATGGTTGAAGATTTCATAATCCATGCATCAAAGGGTTAAAAGGGAGTTTTCCTCTCCACTGTGGCTAAATGCTTGCTTAGTATGAGGATTGCTGTAAATTCATTGACACTAGTCAGTGACTTGACGCAACCTGCTGGGTTCTTTATATAGGAAAATAGTATAAAAGTGTGTTTAATAAATAATAATAAAATAATAATACTTCATTCATGCTTAATAATAGACTAAGAAACTAACTGGCATAATGAACTGAACTCAGTGATAAGTATGTTTAATTGGAATGCCCATCCATCCATCCATCCATCCATCCATCCATTTTCATCCGCTTATCCGGAGTCGGGTCGCGGGGGCAGTAGCCTAAGGCGAGAGGCCCAGACTTCCCTCTCCCCATTCACTTGGGCCAGCTCCTCCGGGGGAATCCCAAGGCGTTCCCTGGCCAGGTGAGAGACATAGTCCCTCCACCGTGTCCTGGGTCTACCTTTAGGTCTCCTCCTGGTTGGACGTGCCCGAAAAACCTCACCAGGGAGGCGTCCAGGAGGCATCCTGACCAGATGCCCGAGCCACCTCAATTGGCTTCTCTGGATGTGGAGGGGCAGCGGGTCTACTCCAAGCCCCTCCCAAATAATCGAGCTTCTCACCCTATCTCTAAGGCAGAGCCCAGCCACTCTTCTGAGAAAACTCATTTTGGCTGCTTGTATCCGCGACCTCGTTCTTTCGGTCACTACACAAAGCTCATGACCATAGGTGAGGGTAGGAACGTAGATCGACCGGTAAATCAAGAGCTTTGCCTTCTGACTCAGCTCTCTCTTCACCACGACAGACCGGTACAATGCCCGCATCACTGCAGATGCAGCACCAATCCACCTATTGATCTCACGCTCCAGTTTTCCCTCACTTGTGAACAAGACCCCGAGATACTTAAACTCCTCCACTTGGGGCAGGACCTCATCCCTGACCCAGAGAAGGCATTTTACCCTTTTCCGAATCAAGACCGTGGTCTCAGATTTAGAGGAGCTGATTCTCATCCCTGCTGCTTCACACGGCTGCAAACCGCTCCAGCGAAAGCTGAAGATCACGTTCTGAGGAAGCCAACAGGACCACATCATCTGCAAAAAGCAAAGACCTGATCCTCAGGCCACCAAAACAGATGCCCTCCACACCTTGGCTGCACCTAGAAATCCTGTCTATAAAGGTTATAAACAGAATCGGTGACAAAGGGCAGCCTTGGCAGAGTCCAACTCTCACGGGGAACGAGCCCGACTTACTGCAGGCAATGCAGACCAAGCTCTGACACCGGTCATACAGGGACCTGACAGCCCGTATCAGAGGGCCTGGTACTCCATATTCCCAGAGTACCCCCCACAGGGCCCCCCGAGGGACGCGGTCAAACACCTGACTGATTGGGCAAATTCCCGCGCACCCTCCAGGATCCCCCTAAGGGTATAGAGCTGGTCCAGTGTTCCACGACCAGGATGAAAACCACATTGCTCCTCCTGAATCTGAGGTTCAACAATCCGATGGACCCTCCTCTCCAGAACCCCTGAATAGACCTTACCAGGAAGGCTCAGGAGTGTGATCCCCCTGTAGTTGGAACACACCCTGCGGTTCTCCTTTTGAAATAAGGGAACCACCACCCCAGTCTGCCAGTCCAGTGGGACTGCCCCCAATGTCTACGCGATATTGCAGAGCCGGGTCAACCAACACAGCCCCACAACATCCAAAGCCTTAAGGAACTCCGGGCGGATCTCATCCACCGCTGGAGCCTTGCTGCAGAGGAGCTTTTTAACCACCTCAGTGACCTCAGTACCAGAGATTTGAGAGGCCAACCCAAAGTCGCCAGACTTCTTCCTCACTGGAAGACGTGTCGGTGGGATTGAGGAGGTCTTTGAAGTATTCTGCCCACCGATCCGCAACGTCCTGAGTAGAGGTCAGCAGCACACCGTCCCCACTATAGATAGTGGTGGTAGCGCACTGCTTTCCCCCACTGAGGCGCCGGATGGTGTACCAGAATCTCCTCGAAGCCGTACGGAAGTCTTGCTCCATGGTCTCACCAAACTCCTCCCATGCCCGGGTTTTTTCCTTGGCGACCACCCGAGCCGCGTTCCGCTTGGACTGCCGGTGCCCGTCAGCTGCCTCAGGAGTCCCACAGGCAAAAAAGACCTGATAGGACTCTTTCTTCAGCTTGACAGCATCCCTAACCGCCGGTGTCCACCAGCAGGTTCGGGGGTTGCCACCACGACAGGCACAGACGATCCTGTGACCACAGCTCCGGTCGGCCGCCTCAACAATGGAGGCATGGAACAGGGTCCATTCAGACTCAATGTCTCCCGCCTCCGCCGCAACATTTTGGAAGTTCTGTCGGAGGTGGGAATTGAAGCTCCTTCTGACAGGAGACTGCCAGATGTTCCCAGCAGACCCTCGCAATACGTTTGGGCCTGCCTGGTCTGACCGGCATCCTCCCCCACCATCTGAGCCAACTCACCACCAGGTAGTGGTCAGTTGACAGCTCCGCCCCTCTCTTCATCCGAGTGTCCAAGACATGCAGCCGCAGGTCAGATGAAACAACAACAAAGTTGATCATCGAGCTGCGGCCTAAGGTATCCTGGTGCCAAGAGCACATATGGACACCGTTATGTCTGAACATGGTGTTCATTATGGACAATCCATGACTGGCACAGAAGTCCAATAACAAAACACCAATCAAATTCAGATCAGGGGGGCCGTTCCTCCCAACCACACCTCTCCAGGACTCACTGTCGTTGCCCATGTGAGGGTTAAAGTCCCCCAGCAGAACGAGGGAGTCAACGGAAGGAGCGCTTTCCAGCACCCCCTCCAAGGTCTCCAAAAAGGGCGGGTAGTCTGAACTGTAGCTTGGTGCAGAAGCATAGACAACAGTCAGAACCCGTCCCCCCACACGTAGGCGGAGGGAGGCTACCCTCTCATTCACTGGGGTAAACCACAACGTACAGGCACCAAGATGGGGGGCAACTAGTATGCCCACCCCTGCTCGGCGCCTCTCAGTGGGAGCAACTCCAGAGTGGTAGAAAGTCCAACCCCTCTCAAGGAAACTGGTTCCAGAGCCAGAGCCAGGGCCATGCGTTGAGGTGAGTCTGACTATATCTAGTCAGAATCTCTCAACCTCACACACCAACTTAGGCTCCTTACCCACCAGAGAGGTGACATTCCATGTGCCAAGAGCCAGCTTCTGTAGCCGAGGATCCGACTGCCAAGGTCCCCGCTCTCGACTACCACCCGTCACACACTGCACCCAACCCCTTTGGCCCCTCCCACGAGTGGTGAGCCCATGGGAAGGGGGACCCAGGTTTCCTCTTCGGGCTGTGCCCGGCCGAGCTCCATGGGTGAAAGCTCGGCCACCTGGCGCTCGCCAACGTGCCCCACCTCCAGGCCTGGCTCCAGAGGGGAGCCTTGGTGACCCACGTCCGGGCGAGGGAACACAGTCTCTATTTATATAATTCATCATAAGAGGTCTTCAGGCTGCTCTTTGTCTGATCCCTCACGTAGGACCTGTTTGCCATGGGTGACCCTACTAGAGGCAGAAAGCCTCAGACAACTTAGCTCCTAGGATCATTGAGACACTCAAATCCCTCCACCACGATAAAGCTTGGTTTATGCTTGACGCATTCACTTTCCGCTTGGTGATGCGGCTCGCGGATGGAACGCGCTTCACAACTTGCAGCGTTTATGGTTCATGCGGCTTGTCTCTGCGGTGAGCCAATATTCTCCCAAACTGTAGGGGGCAGCATGGAGCTCTGCGGCATGCATCCAACACTACACCATAGTAGAAGTAGAAATTACTGTTTACAACATGGCATTTCAGCAGTTTTTCACAGCGTCATCATCTTTTCCGACAGTGCGAGCTATTTCTCTCCAAGAATTATTAACAACATGTTGATCATGGTGATCTCTGAGAGCTGAATCATACAAATGTCTGTATTTACGAACCTCTGCCATACTAGTTCTTGCCGGTCCGCCATGTTTTTCCACGTCCGATGGTCCGCGTGGTTAGAAAATTTCCGAGGTGCGCGTTGCGGAAATTCTGGGCCGTGCGGAGGCGCGGTGGAGGGGCGTGGTTGTTAAAATGACGCAAAAAGACGCAACTTTTCTGCGCGGAGCCGTGCGGACCTCGCGGACGCGTCAAGCATAAACCAACCTTTAGGTGGCAGCCCAGGGTGAGGTAATTGGAATGTTTGCTTTGTAAAGTACGTTGAGACGACTCTTGTTGTGAATTGGTGCTATATAAATAAATAGAATAGAACTGAACTGAATCATATCTATTTGGGGGTTTTCTAAGGTCAGTTGGAAAGTTAATGAGATTTTTTGTGTAATAAAGACTTTCTGACAGTGACATTAGAATCAATCATAAAATAAACACACAGAAAATATGCCCACCTTTTGGTGGTCTACGCTTCCTCTCACAGTCATGTTGAACTTTAAATGGAAAACTAAAATAGCTTTTCAGACTTTTTCATGTTTCACAGAAAAAATAAAAGATTTACTGTAACTTTTGTTTCCAGGCCAGCATCTTTTATTTTGTTTTTGTGCTGATTGTGATTGACTCTGAACAGCTGCTAAGCAACCAACACCTCCTGCACCACCCTGACCTCTTCTAATGCACGGCCCAACCTCTCCTGTCCGCGTGGAAAACAGCTTTGAAATCTACTCCAGATGGACAAAAGAAGCTCTCACCTCACAGCCACTGATGTCCAGATGAAGATCTGTGATGTGAGGATTGGAGGTCAGTCCTGTCAGAAGAGACCTGTTGGGGGTAAAAAGCATTTGAGTAAGGAGGAGAACTAAAAGCCTGACTGACACAGCTGTGCAGACCTTTTTGCTTTTCTCAGCGTGATGAAAAGAGCGTGTGCCAAAACAGGAAAATGTAAGGCGACGTGTCGAGTACCTGAGAACATCAGGAGGCAGCTTCATAGAGGCAAGGCTGACATGAGTGAGGCTGAAGGCCGAGCTGAAGAACTGACGAAACAACGGCAGTGTGTCCTTCACTTTCCTGTTGAATTAAAAAAAAAACAAGGATCAAAGAGCAGGAGGGTGGAAGTGAGTACACAGATGAGGAAATGAGGGATGTTGAATAAATATGAGTTCAGCTCAGTGAGAACGACAGCTTCAGCAGTAGGGGCTGACAGTGAGGTGATGAATGAATCTACGAGAGACTTCTGGGATTACACCACAGACAAGAGAAAGCAAAACTCAATTCAAATTCTTTAAAATAACGACAAAACTGAAAATGAAATGACGCACGAGGAACGTGGTGGTGAGGGGACAGAGTGTTTCCAGAGTTGGGTCTGAAGCGGTCTTCATGTTTAGGTAAGCTTAAGAAAAGGACTAACCTGTGGGAGAAGGTATTTTTGGAAAGATTCAGAAAGGAAAGATCAGCGCAACACCCCCTCAGAAGAGCCCCAAATAGCTGCACAAGAAACAGGGTGGAAACGGTTAATCTGAGCTGAGAAAAACATACTCATTTCCCTTCAGCGCCACACATTATTATTTATTATTTACCCCCACAAAAGCAGACACTAATACTCACCGAGTCAACGGAGCAGTCCGTTCCTGACACGTCCAAGTGGACCAGGCAGTTAGGCTGGGACAAGAACAGATACAAGTTCTGCAAACAGAATGCCAGAGGAGCAGAGGAGACATCGCATTAGGCTGGGGAGTGAAAATGAAGCAGTGAGTGTTCTTGTTTCCAGTTGGATTGTTCTGTCTGACCGAGGCGTCGTCCCCCGAGAGGACCCCGGGGTTCTTGCTCAGGTCCAGGTGCAGGAGGGAGTTGGAGTGTTCGTCGCAGGAGCAGAGAGCCTGAGAGAGAGACACCACGCCTGAGAGACAGAGATGGAGACACGCGGGTCCAGATGGAAAAGAGAGAGAGAGAAAAACAACAAGGAGTGTAAGACATTAGGAGATGGGGAATGTTCTTATCGCTTCTTACATTATGTATACCGATCTCAGAGCAGCAGGTATCGGTGAATGTTGTGGGAAGCAGAGTGATTCACTGTAATATTTAAATTCTCTGCTGAATAGGTTGTAAGATGAGACAGTAACTGGAGGCCTGGAGCCTTCAGGGCAGCGTGAGACATCAGAAGTCAACGTGGAGTCATGACGGGGCCGAAACATGAGAAGACGCTCTCAGAGGGGGCTTTATCTGCAGCTCTGAAGGCGTTACTTCCTCTCGCTCACAGCACGAGCTAACCCGAGCAGCAGGTTAAACAAGTTGTTTTCTTTCAGCGTTTGGAGTAAATACTGCTCTGCATGGAGGTAGATGCTGCAGACTGCGCTGACATGTTTAACAAATGAAGTCAGAAGAAGAACGACGGTCAGACAAACCCTTAGAAGTGAGTGAAGTCTTGGACAGGTTGAGAAGACGAAGCCCTTTGGTGAGACGGCACACCTGCTGGATTAAGTTGGACACACCTGCAGTACGCACACAAGAGAAGCAAACAAAACTTAAAGACAAAAATCCCAGTTTGGTGTACACTCACTATCAACACAGACATGTTGGTATGCTTCCATTAAAGAAATACGAAAAACTAAAGGTAATAATCATTAAAAACATTTAAGTAACAATATCATCTCTGGCTTTAAATGTTACCAAGAGAGAAAAGTAATCTTCTCAGACCACTCCTAATTTAACAGACTATAATTTAAACAAAGGATTATATTGTTTCACATTTCTCAATGTGTTTCTTGCTGTCTTGTGTGTCACGTCACATTAAAAAAGAAGAATATCCTAAAGGAGGAAGTTATCCCACAAGAAAACTAGTCATTACTGTCTGATGCATTTCCTCCTTTATTTATTTACTCATTTAAATCTAAAGCCGTTACAATAAATCACACAAAGACTATTAGATTTATTAATACCTTGATTGTCTAGAGAGTTGTGGGCCAAATTAACGGAGTGAATGACTGACGCAGGGTTCTCTGAAAGAGCAGCTGACATCTTCTGTGGAAAATCGCTACGCGCGCGCACATATAAAGAGAACACACACACACACACACACACACACACACACACACACACACACACACACACACACACACACACACACACACACACACACACACACACACACACACACACACACACACACAAACAGAGAACAGGGACATAAGTTTTTTGTCTGATTTACAATCTAAAACAAAAGCAGCTTCTGAGATTTTTTTCTGCTAATCTGTTGATAATTTTATTTCACGGAGGTGAAATGAAAGCAGCACTTAAATGTTTTAACCCTGTCATGTGTGGGGTCACTATTGGACAGCTGCTCAAACGCTGTACTTGTGGTTCAGGTGGGTTTGAACACTAACCACCACATTGGACTGTAAATACTGCAAAACATAGTTTAAATTCAAAATGGACGTCATCCACCTGCGTGGACATGTCAGAAGTTAATGTTTATTAAAAAAATAAAATAAAGTTGACTTTTCCTGCCTGAGGATCATTTTAAAAAACCCGGGGGAAATGTCTGAGGTTCAGACATGAAAGGGTTAAACTTCCTTCCCGCCACCCTCCGGTGTTTATGATGCATTAATTTGATATAAAGCAAATGCAATGCTTTGACTAACATCTAAAATCTGATATTTTTCATGAACTAAGAAAAGAAAAGAAGAAATAAGAAGAATCTTCTTGGTTGATTTTGCTCTTGGTTAGTCAGCGTGTCTGCATGTTTTCACGTCTCAAAAGGTTTCACATCAGTTTAATTGGAGGCGTTGTAATGTTCCATCAAAAACCAGCTACAGGACTCAGATCTGCAATCTTTCAGTTTGTAGATGGAAGCTTCAAAAATGTGACCTCAAAAACAGCAAAAAACTAATTATGGCGTCTGATCTGTTCCAGCTGCCACTGAACACGTCTCACTGAAAATAAATGACTGGACCTCCAGCAGGACGGGGCCAGATCTCATGTGAAATGTTCATGGGCATTGCACTCAGCACATGGACGTTTAATGTAACCTTTAAGGGTGCTAGTGCATAAGTAACACATTACTTTGTTTGCAACTCTGTCAGGATCTTTTCTATTTAATATCAAGTAGATTAGAAAAACTATTAAAGGACATTTTACATCAACACATGCAATTCAACCAGGACTATTGTGCTGTAACTTTCAGCACCAGTGCATCAGAAACAGACAAAAGTAGCAACAACCTGGGAGACGTTTCTCCATTGACTCCATTACTTTTAGTGAAGCAGGTAAGACAACTACAGCTCATAGACTTCCCAGTAGAAATATCATTCAGTTACATTAAATGATACAAATTTGAACTTTAATTACAGTCACACTGAACTCTTTTGCTCCCATGACCTATGTAGGACATGTAAGAAATTATATTATTTGTAAAAAATCCACAATTAAATAAATCAAACTAAATAAATAATAAATGAATAAATAAAAATAGTGGTTTTATATTTTGCTGCATCACTTCTCTCAGGTGTTTTGTTTTGCTTTGTAATGTATTGCTGGAAAGAAATGTGTTTAAAACAACTTTTCATTTCCTGCTAACTGCAGTGCCATTCTGCATGAAGAGGTTCGTGTAATTATGTCTGTACGTAAGATCTAGAAGAGCCACAGCATTACAAAAACCACAACAACCAAAAACACTTTTTTAAAGACATTTGCAAGCAGATTATTTTCATGCCCACATTAGTTTGTGCAATTAAACTTTATACATTAAAGCATTTTATCTTTGCATCTGCATTAGAACCCTTCCCAGTTTCTTCAGAAATATATTGTAAATATTATGATTTTATTTGATTTATTTTCATGAATCTTCATGCACTGAACAAGTAAAAAAATTGAGTCATACTCTGGATATTTTGGAGACCAAGGACAAAAATGTCCACCTTTAAAGGGATACACTAGCCAGTATGTGCTAAATGACCCTTTACAGGGTGAATAAAAGGCCACCTCGGACATGAGTGGGGTGCTAAAAGCAGGCCACAACAGCCTTGTTCCACTTTAAGACCTAAAACAAGAACAGCAGAATTGGATCCTGATGGGTCAACAATAAGCAAAACATTGTTTTAATTTTTATTCTAAATTTGCAAACCCAGTCAAAGCTTGTATAAAAACTCACGATTTCAGCCCAACGTTCTCCAGGGTGATCTCCTCAAGGCTGGACGATTTGCTGACTGTGTGTAGGACTTGCTCTGTGACTTCTGACCCCTTATTTAAAAAAAAAAAACATATTTACGTAGTATTTTGAGGTGAAATCAGTGTTTTGTCCATTTTAAAATGGGGGTTTAAGCTTACAATGCGAAGGTCTTTGCAGTACAGTTTGGTGAACCAGGTGTTGTATGCCATCGATGCAACAATCACGGCCAAATCCCTGGAAAACATCCAAATCAAGTCAACAACACATTTGATTTGGAGAGGATGGTGTCAGGCTGCTCTTTTATCCCTGACCTGCCCTCCAGGTGGCTGAAATCCAGCAGGTTAAACTCCCGGTTGTCCTGAGAGTGATATATAGTGTCCACATCCTAGGAGCAATATTACCCATGAGCCTTTTTGTGCACAGTACCATAACAGTATGTAACAGTAAAAGCCCTCACAGTGGCACAGACACAGTCCCACAGCTCTTACCCACTGCACTTCCTCCTTGCAGCTGATGCCATTATAGTCGCACAGCGCGGCATAGGTCTCTGAAAAGCCTCCTGAGAGACGCAGAGAGAAAACAACACAAGAGAGGAGAAAAAAGAGACAAAAAGGAATCTGAGATGATGCAAACAGCTGCTTCCTTCAGCTATAAAAGGAAAAAACGGGAGGAAAATGCAAACATTTGTCCAAATTATCAATCTTTCATTTGTGCGACAGCTCTAAAGAGAACATCTGGGAGCGCATTTGTGACGAGTTTATGCCAACTTCCTCCAGAGCCTGCCAAGCAGAGTACACATCTCTCTGCATGCGACTCCACGTGTGTGCACATTCCAGCATTTGATAATAACGCCTCTTTTACCACAGGCCCTCTGCGTTTCCACCGAAGTCTCTGAGCTGGGCGAATACTTCCTGCTGCCCTCCGAAAGGTCACTGTCTGAGTGGCAGATGGACGGGCTGCCAACATCAAAGAAGCACACACACACACACACACACACACACACACACACACACACACACACACACACACACACACACACACACACACACACACACACACACACACACACACACACACACACACACACACACGCACGCACTGTAAGGCATCATCCATCTTTCTGATAATTGTGCAAACGAAAGGTCATCTGTCTTCACACTCGGATTTATCAACTGCTGTGCAGGCATGTGACACTTACGCAAAAATGGAGTTGTTGAAAATTCGAGAAAGAGTGAAGTTAATATGATTGACGACATGATTGAGGGGGTCACGTGACTCAAACCTCAGGGAGAAACTGGACTTGTCGGTGTCGATGATGACCTGAAGAGAAAAAACATTTATTGTTGTTGTCTGACATTCCAAAGCTTCCTCCAGCCTTCACCTGTTTAAACCTGTCAAGTCTGTTTCTCATTTCCCTTTCTGTCACAACAAAACAGAACATTTTTCTATGTTATTATTATTATTTTTTTGCATGTTATGAGGGAAATGCAATAAATCTTTAAACAGATGCCCTGCTGTGCAATACTCTGTGGTTCCTGCTGCATGTCAAAACAGCCCTTTCACTTCTTTGGGTGAAGTACCTCCTGAGGAGAGCCAAAAAATGAACTCAACATCAAAGCGAGTGATGGAGGAATGACTCAAATTTTCACTTAAAAGTTGTTCAGCTCTTGTAGCTGATAACAAATGAATTTTCAAGCAATAACGACAGTTAAAAAGGACTCAGAGTAAGCCAACATCCATCGCCAGGAAAAGAAAACGTGGCAACGTGGCCAAAAATAAATAAATCACATTTCAAAGTCTGAAGTGCTTGAAAGTCATAACTGCTGTTATTATGACTTTCAAATTTAATATTTGAGATACAAAGTCAAAAATATGACATTTGAATATATAATGTGAAATTTCACATTTAGGTTTCAAAATCAGAAGCATTTCAGTGTCATGAGGTTCCCACCCTGGGTTGTGAGGTCATCAGAATTATATTTGTAAAAATGACATTAATAAAATCTCTACAACACACCCACTCGCATAATCACACCCCTGTAACAGAATTATAACTCTGTTTGTGTAAAGTGTTTAATGTGTGTGAATGTAGGAGTCAGGGTTCGGGGTCCCCAAGAAATGAAGGTAGGGAACTGCTGGTTTAGATGGGCCGTTTCCCAGTATCACAAGGGGGGCTAGTACGTTCTTGTGTACTTGACAAGCATGTTCTTGGAAAGGACATGAGAAAATCCGGCATTTGGAACAGAAGCGCACTCTGTAGCGTCATGTCTAAAAAAACAACCTGAAATAAAAATAAAAATCTCTTTATCTGTTAAAAACAAAATTACTATGAATAAACAGTATTTGTAGAATATTTAGTCCACTGTTGATCAAACTTGATAAAATACCAGCATTTCCCACAGTTAAATTAAGAAAATAAAAGTTTTTTGTCAGAACAGAGTTTTATAAAGAAACGTTTTTATTTTGATCGTGGGTTGGCTCGTTTCGAGGGATCGTGACGTCTGAAGAAAATACAAACACACACACACACACACACACACACACACACACACACACAAAGCAAATTTTACAGGTTACACACAATTATTCACAATAGCAGGCAACAATATTGCTTTACTTGCATTTCTCATTTAATATTCTACAACTATGATTTTTTACCTCAGCCGTTCAAAGCACAATGATTTGCGATGCAGTGCATTGTGGGATACCTTGCCGGCCAAGTCGGCAGAAGGATGCAACAAGATATAATGGGTGGAGCAAGAACACATCAGGAACTCAGACCATACTTGAAATTGTTCTTAACAGTCGTTTGGTCCACCGATGACGATGTTTCACAAGGACGCGCGCGCGTGCACAACTACAGACGAGTACGCGTGTTGAGAAACGGCTATGATGTTCAGTCAGATAACTTTTTTGAAAAGTCAAATTTCTGTGATTCAAAGTTCTAAAAATGACTTTAAATGTCAATAGTGACATGCAAAATAATAAACACAAGATATCAAGTCATTATTATATCTGATGATTATAATGTTTCATCTTTATCTTTGTAATGGGGGAAATTCTTACACCACACACTCCTCAGCTAGAAATAAAGAAAGAGAATATACATTTTCATAAAACCTATGCTGTCCTGTCATAAAGGCTGAAACGATGTGGCATTGTTGTCGCACACCTAAGCAACACTCAGAGGCCATGCAGCGTTAAGGGTTAAACGTTTACCTGGTGTTCAGGGTGAGAATTCAAAGCTCGAATCTCCAAGAAGTTGAATGTGGTTTCTACCTGCTTTCAAAGACACAGCACACACAGACGTGAGTTCCCTCTGTCGTGGACAAGAGAGCGAGACCTCACACTGTACGTTCACGTTAGAGGAGCTGTAAGGAAGGACTACCTTAGTGGGAATCTTTGGAGCCAGGAAATAAAGACGCCATGTTGAGAGGACCTTCAAAGAGAGGAGAGAAATAAAGGCGATGGAATCAGGGCTGCAGAAAGGTTCACTGCACAAAGTCCCCACAGGGAGAGATTATGGTCCGAGGAGTTTCCATGGTAATGATGACAGGAAATACTCATATTGATTCAGCTAAAAGCCCTCCATGTCAGTGACATATAGTACAACATTAAGAGATTACCATCCGGTGACACAAGCTGAGAAATGGTGACATCTTACAGTAATAATCACAATCCTACAACAGTGAGATGTAATTTTATTAGCATTACATTACTTGTGCTGTAGGGTTCTCATAAAAGGGCCTCATTTATTTGTTTTGAGAGCGAGTGCAGCTCTGGGCTCTATGTGCACTCTTTAGTTTCTGCTCAAGGAGATTTCAAGTAAAGCAAAAGCAAAGTTTCACATCTAAAAACATTTCTCTCTGTTCTTCAAGCCTGTAATAAATACTGTAATCCTGTCATGCTCAGTTATGGTTGCCTCACAACCATTTTTCCTCACTAACTTAAGCTTTAATCGCAACCTTAACTCACTCCAACTTCAAAATTTGATTTTAAAATTTGCGCAGAATGTTTTTTATTATTTAAATCTTGCATGTGAAAATGTGACTTTTTCAAATTTTAATTAATTCACCCTTTCAGACCTGTCGGGGCCACACCTTCACCCTGTGCAGAGGAGAACACGACCCTAACCCTAACCCTACACACGGGGATTAACACGGCCACTTATCTTAGAGGCATGTTATCGTCTCCCACTGTGCATCTATGGCTAATCGGAAAGACTACATGTGCTACACGCAGTCATTAAATATATCAAACTCCAGCATATGTAGCACATGTGTAATTAAACATATTTATTAGTGATATAAAGACAGGCAGCAGTGGGCATGCACCATCTTCCTGCATCGGTCGGTGTGTGCAGCACCTTAGATAGAGATGTATCTCAAAGGGTCTGGGTGTGTGTAGAAGCGCCGTCAGAGGGGAGGCCGAGCTAATTACTGCCTCACTTGGACTTCAGCCATGTATTTAAACAGGAAACAAGTAAACTCGGCGATTTTGACCATAAACAGAAAACCGATATATTGGACACACTGATTTTCCATCATATCAGTGTTATTAATGTACTTGTCATGAGGACAGCCTCCCCTGACTGCCTATCACTGGCACTGTTTCTGTGAGTATTTAATTAAAGTGTGGCTGACAAACTGCACCATGTGTTGTTTCACGTTATTTGTGTCATTTTTAAGCCAAGTAAACATTTTCTGTAGAACAATGCACAAACCCCAGCCAAGCTGGAACCACCTCTATGTCCATACGTGTCTCTATGTCTACACATCTGCCACTAATGCCCTTCCTGGCTGTAAGAAATTGTTTTGAAACAATTGCAAAGTTACCAACAGCCAATCTGTGCATCTCCGTCTGATCGACTGATTGCAGCGCTTCCATGCAGACATCCACTTGTATTCAATGTGGAAATATTTACGTAATGGACCTCTTGGGTAACTCTGATTGTTCTCTATAAGCATCTGTTTCATTTTTGTAAACATGCCCTTAAAAACAACAATTTCCATCAAGACAAGGTAGAGAATCTTTGGCATTTGGCTGCTGTCTGACAAACCCTTCTGCTCTGTCGCTCCCAATCACTCACTCTGTTCTCTCAAACTGCTCAAGTAAAACACCCCCAGACAAAAACCCATCCCCACGGCACCTCACCCTCACCCAGGCGACCCCCACAAATGCCCCCCATAGAAAACCAGTAATTAAATTAGTGCTCTCCCACTCTGCTGTTGTGTTCTTCATAGAGAGGAGCTTGACACGGGTCTGTCTGAAGCACACGCTGACAGGCCTTTTACACCCACACAGCAAAATATGCATGTGAGATGGAGAAGGCGGGGGGGGGGGGGGGGGGGGGGGGGTGGTTGCTTCAGAAACTGTCTGAAGGAGTTGATTAGAAAGACCAGATCGTATCACATTACGGTGATGAGTCTGGCTTTCAGCTAGCTGTTTAGAGAGCTCACATGAGTAAATAGAAGTAAATCATGCTGATGCAGCAAGCATGAAAGAGAGAGAGAGAGAGAGAGAGAGAGAGAGAGAGAGAGAGAGAGAGAGAGAGAGAGAGAGAGAGATTTAGCCATGCATTTCACATTTAGCCTTATTGTGGTGTAGAATTATGCAGGAGAACTGAACAGATTCTGATCTTGTCGGGTTTAAAAATTCAGATGAGGAAAAACCAACCAGATGAATTCACGTAAGCTGCAGTGATGGAGCAAAACCCCTGATCACAACCTAAAATAAGCTTCAACTCATCCAACACTTCCAATCCCAAACTCAGCACCTCAAAGAAATGCCAACACATTTAAGCTTCTCTTCTCTTTTTAATACCAAACATGTTTGATCAAACTCCATTCACTTTCTGTCTTCAGCACACGCGCAGCGGGGGGGGGGTTGCTTTCCTGATCAGATTTAGAGGAGAACCAGTAAATGAGACATGGCTTGGAAAGAGATGACTGGAAAGATTTATTTTTTTATTTTTGGGGGGCAGAGAGACATATCAAAGTGTCTGAATATCAAAGGCTGTAAAAGCAGAAAGTCTCCTAACTGCCCGTCCTCACCACACGATGATTCATGAAAGCGTCCATTGAGTCAAGCCCCATTCTGCCGGGCAGAAGGAGTCTTTTGCAAAAAAAAAATCATTTGCTCATTGAAGAATTGTGAAGGGAGCAACAAGAGTTCCTACTAAAGAGTAAACTTTGCAGGGACTTTGCATATCGTGCCTAAATCCCAGGCCACATTTGTGTGTTTTTTGGCCATCCTAGAAGAGTAGTTGAGATAAAATGTGAGGGTGATTTGCATGTGTGGCCGTCCCAACAACAGTTTATTGAGCACTCTCATAGTGTCAGAAAATGTATGACTGCGGAGAAAACTCCTTTCAGCCACTTGTACCCGCAATCTCATTCCTTCAGTCACTACCCAAAGCTCGTGATCGGTGAGGGTAGGAACGTAGATCGACCGTCAAATTGAGAGTTTTGCCTTCTGGCTCAGCTCTCTCTTCACCACAACAAACCGGTACAACACCCACATCACTGCAGAGGCAGCGCCAATCCACCTGTCGATCTCACGCTCCATCTTACCCTCACTCGTGAACAAGACTTCGAGATACTTAAACTCCTCCACTTGGGACTTCATCCTTGACCCGGAGAAGGCATTCTACCTTTTTCCGACTCAGGACCATGGTCTCGGATTTAGAGGAACTGAATCTCATCCCAGCTGCTTCACACTCGGCTGTGAACCGGAGATCATGTTCTGATGAAGCCAGCAGGATCACATCATCTGCAAAAAGCAGATATTCGATCCTCAGGCCACCAAAAAGCATTCCCTCAACACCTTGGCTGCGCGTAGCAATGCTGTTCATAAAAGTTATGAACAGATACATGACAAAGGGCAGCCTTGGCAGAGTCCAACTCTCACCAGAAACAAGCTTGACTTACTGCCGGCAATGCGGACCAAGCTCTGACACCGGACCTAACATCCCTTATCAGAGGGCCTGGTACTCCATATTCCCGAAGTACCCTCCAAAGTTATGTGGTTGAACGCCTTCTCCAAATCCACAAAACACATGTAGATTGGTTGGGTGAACTCCTAGGCACCCTGTAGGATCACTATAAGAGTATAGAGCTGGTCCAGTGTTACACGGCCAGGACGAAAACCACACTGCTCTTCCTGAATCCGAGGTTCGACAATCCGCTGGACCCTCCTCTCCAGAACCCCTGAGAAGACTTTACCAGGGAGGCTCAGGAGTGTGATCCCCCTGTAGTTGGAACACATCCTGAGGTCCCCCCTTTTAAACAGGGGGATCAGCACCGCAGTCTGCCAATCCAGTGAAAGTGTCTCTGATGATCACGTGACGTCTCAGAGCTGCGTCAACCAACACAGCCCCGCAACATCCAGAGCCCTAAGGAACTGTGGGCGGATCTCGTCCACCCCTGGGGCCTTGCCACTGAGGAGCTTCTTGACCATCTCAGTGACCTCAGCTTCAGAGATTGGAGAGACCAACCCAAAGTCCCCGAACTCTGCTTCCTCACTTCAGATCAGACAAGCGCATGTGGACACCTTTATACTTTAACATGGTGTTCACTGCAGAACTATAAGTCTCTATTTACCCACTCACAACAGTGTAAGATAACATAGCTTATAACCTTTTCACAGAAAGTGATACATTTGAAAAGATCACAGTTTAGAAAGATCTCGAATGTTTATTCAAACCTGGCCATCTTTTATTGAAAGGTTTTGAAGGTGTGTGTGTGTGTGTGTGTGTGTGTGTGTGTGTGTGTGTGTGTGTGTGTGTGTTTAAGGATGAGCTTTGGTC
>SSNQ01000401.1:332000-342672 GCA_006942095.1 Nothobranchius kuhntae
CACACACACACACACACACACACACACACACACACACACACACACACACACACACACACACACTGTGAGGCTCACAAACACACAGGAATCCATAGATGCTCCTACAAATACCTTCTAACCAAAAATCTTCCTGCCAAGCAGCCAACAGCAGGAACTGGTCATGATGCAGTTAGCAAGTGACCGTAGAAATGAGACTCTAATAAAATCACTAATAATAATAATACATTTTATTTCAACAGCGCCTTTCTAAACACTCAAGGACACTTTACAGACAGAGATAAAATACACAACAATATAAGATAGAACAGCATAAAACAAACAGACAGATTGGAGCAAAAAGAGTAACTATTGGAATGCTAGACAGAACAGGTGGGTTTCGAGTCTGGTTTTAAAGAGAGTGAGTGAGTCAATGTTACAGAGGTCAGGAGGGAGTGAGTTCCAGAGCTGGGGAGCAGAGCGACAGAAGGCCCTGCTCCCCATAGTGACCAGACGGAAAGGTGGGACAGAGAGGTGAATGGAATCCTCTAGAGCTGATTGCTGAGATCCAGTTAGACCAGCGTCAGAGGTACTGAGCTTATAGAGCTCCGGACGTCACGTGACTCTCAGAGAGTAGACGCCATGTTGGCAGGCAACAAAGGTAAACAAAATGAACAGGATCAGCTTGGATTTTACTTCGTCGGAGTTTACTTCACACTTTAAATACGAAGAAATCGTTTTATATAGTCAGAAATTAAATAGATTAAACATCTCCGACCCTTACCGTGCCCCTGGGATACTTTTTAAAAACGCCAGAAGCTGTCGGAGCAGACCTGGCCAGGGAACGCCTTGGGATTTCCCCGGAGAAGCTGGCCCAAGTGGTTGGGGAGAGAGAAGTCTGGGCCTCTCGACTTAGGCTACTGCCCCCACGACCCGACTCCGGATAAGCGGATGAAAATGGTTGGATGGATGGACAAATAACAGATTTACATGTAAGAAGTTTAAACAGAGTGCTGTGCTGTTTGAATGTATAAACCGAACACCAAGAGAAATCACTAGTCTGATTTTTTTCCCGTGAATAAAATAAACATGTCAGGCAGGAGCGTCTCAGGATCTGTCTGAGATCTGTCTCAGTGAGACAGATAATAGCAATCCAAAGTGCTTTTTATGTGTGATCTGACACTTGATCGACCATTGCTTAAAAATTAAATACAGCTTAGCCGGTTAATTGTTGTGATCATAAAACACGTAAACGGCAGCACGCAGAACTCACGAGGCAACGTTTTACGTGACGTTTACTTGCTGCTATGAGTAATAAGACAGAAAAAGCCACACCAAAATAAGGTTAGGAAGCCCACTAAGAATCATAATAAAATTATTTAAAATAAACACCATACACAGTTGAGAAAACGTTGGTTTAAGTACCTGATATGAAGCGGTCGCTGCATAAGTGAAAACCTTTACTCTCGGGATCCCACAGTTTCATTTTAGCCCGGTCACAAGCGCGTTTTATTACAATGATCCAACGTTTGCGGTGTTCTGGATCTTTGGCAATCATTCCTTATGTCGTCCGCGTCTGTTCTGCATCCTGGGGCACAACAGGAATCTACCATATTTCCCGTTTGATTGAGTTTTCTGACAATAACAAATAGCCCAGCTGCGGGCTTCTGCCTGCCAATATGGCGCAGTTTCGATTTGAACTGTTGCATGCCGGGAGAAGTGACGTCAACTCCCGGAGCTCTATATGATGCATGCACAAGGATGTACATTTAGTAACAGCAGAAACCAATAGTTTAAAGACAAGCCCATTATATCAGGAGAAAGACAAGAAAAAGCAACTCACCAGAATTCTGTTCTCCGTTTTGCCATTTTTGGTGTCAAGCTTGATGCTACAAATGAACTTAACAGATGATTTGTCAATAATCTTCCTGATGCTTTCTGAGGATGAAAAATAAAAATATACACATACATAAAAATATAGAATTACAAATAAATTACAGCTGCTTGATTGTGGGAAAAAAATCAAACAGATTTTAGTCAGCACTACATTTTTGATACAATTACCCTCAGTTGGGAAATACAAGTGCAGTGCAGTGCAGCTCATCAAAATAAAAGCATAAAGTGACACACAGAGCACACAATTGTTTATTATGATCTCTATTTAACTTACCATTCCCCATATTAATATTATCTTATTTATTTATTTGCACTTTGTACTGATTTTTGATTGTCAGGCCCAAAACATCCAGTTTGCATATTTAAGAGACAACGGTTACCTTGTTTGCCAGTAAATGGCAGAGTTGGGTTATTTAGTGGTTAAAAGACAGAGTGAGTCCATATTAAAATGTGTGATTTTAGATGATTTGGGTGAAGTCAAACATGGATGGCTGAGAACTTCCTGTGAGTTAACGAACGTAGGACAGAGGTAGTGCTCTTTGATTCCAATCGTTACACTTATGCCTCTGTGGTTGATTCTGGTGAGTTAACCCCCCACATGAGGGATTCAGTAGCTAATTTAAGAGTGAAGATCGACAATGCCTTTTGCTTTAGAGGTCACATAAATGGAGTTGTGACATCTTCCTTCTATCATAAAAGACACTTGGCTGAGGTTAAACCATTCTTGTCTAGAGGCAACCTTGAAATCGTTGTGTGCACGTTCATAACTTTGCGCCTGGACTACTGTAACTCTGTCCTATTCGGACTGAGTCAGGACGGTGCCGTAGCTCGTCTGCAGCTTGTCCAAAATGCTGCCGAGAGATTCTTGGACGGCAGGCAAAAGTTTGATCATGCTTCACCAGCACTGGCAGCATAGATATTGGCTACCTTGTCTCTTTTCTTATAAGTTTTACATTTCTTTATTGGTTTTTAAATCGTTGAATGGTTTGCTGCAGATGTATATTCCCTCTCAGGCGCTCCGTTCTGAAGAGAAGTCATTGCTCTCGGTCCCGAGGTCATGGCTGAAGACGAGGGGGAGGCAGAGCTTTTTCAGTAGCAGCTCCAAAACTTTGGAATGAGCTTCCATTACACATCCGGCTGTCCTCCTCTGCAGCAGTTTTTAAAGCGAAGCTGAAGACCCTTTTTTATGATCTGATTTTTAACTCGGCGGGGTGACTGATGGTGTCGCTATTTTGTTCTCCTCTCCTACTGTTGTTTTATTTGCTTGTGTTTTTTATTGATTTCTTCTAGATTTTAAGTGTTGTTTTTACTTGGGTCTGTGAAGCAGATTGGTGGCATGTTTGTGCGTGTAACGTGCTATACAAATAAATTTGAGTCGAGTCGAGTGTTTTATCACTGGATGCTGCGCCGCAGGATGTGTTGGGTTTACAACTTATGCTAATAGACAGATATTTTAATAGATGGATATTTTCTGACACACAAGTGTGCTTTGAATGATGAACTGTTACAAACGCCATAAGACAGACACAAGTTTTAAATGACAAAATGTGAATTAATAATCTTTTTTCTTCCCTTGACTACATTTTTGTGATTGATAAAGCGGAAATCCAGAGTTTTTTATCTGACATCACCATCTAGAGGTGAAAAAACGTATTGCACCTTATTTGCAAGTTCTCTCCACTTCCGTATTTACAGTCAAAGGCAATACCATTGCCTCTTCTATGTATGTATAAAGACTTGTCCACGAGAAAGGTCGCCAACTCTGCATCAGTCTAGGTACGTCTTCAAACCATCAACATCTGCATGTCAGCAGATGTCTAACGCTATTGGGCATATTGCTGAATGGCGGTAAAGTCAAACTGCATGGCGTTCTGATGGGCTTAGCAAAAAAATAAAAATTAAAATATTGACGTATTGCCTACATTATATCATAGCAGGGTAAGGCTATCATTGTTACAGATTTCTAAACAATCATTCATGATTCCTGAAAAGGGGAGAACCCCAGATTGAATTTTTGAACTGAACAGGCCTGAAGATGGGATTAATTACACGGCTGTATTATACATTCATTTCATATTCACATTTACCCTAAAGAAAATGAATGTTTTATAAACCATTTCTTTTGAGTAAGTTTGATTATTGTTCTATAATAACACACATACGCTTCCTACAGTACCTCATACACATAAAATGAGCCATAATGTTCACTGTGGATGAATAGTCACGACCTTCTTCCACATGCTGGATATTGCACACGAAGCTGCCTGGAGGGAAACATGTAGAAATCTAAAATGCCACAGCCTATTTTGTATGGTGGTTGGCAAAATGTGGAATTTAACCAAATGGACAAAAAGAATTAGGTCATTCAGCTGAAGTCATTGTTTCCAAAAATCAAACTAAACAACAAATGTTCATCTGGCTTTTCATTTAACAGCATCTTCAGTGGCATTTCAGATACTATATTAAATAAATAGATGAATAAATAAATGAGCCACATGAAAACAAAAACGTTACAAACATCTTAGACTCTAATTTGTTGCATCAGTCGTAATTTGAGATGAAGTTATTTGCTGTGCTGGCTTTGAAAGATAAAGCAACAAAGAGCCTGGATTTCATAGAACCATTAATGTTGAATGACAAACATAACTTTAATGTAACGTTATTAAAAAGAGGTCAGAATCACTTTATCTCTCACAGGAGCAGCATAACACATCCGACTATGATTCACTGAGAACTGTTCCTGTCAAATGGCGTCACCATCGATGCTGTGACCTTTGACTCTGTTCAACCTGCCAGGACCAAGCGGAGCATCTTACTCACACAGCAGCAACACATGGAAACACACATATTTACTTGCAGGGAATTGCACGATTCAGGGTCTCAGTTAGCGTAACTGCCCAGCATCCTGACTGACATGTTTATGAGAAAGTCTATGCTCAAGTCAGAGTTGTAGATGGTAGTCACATGGGTTGGAGAAGCAACAGAAAGTTCAGATGTGCTTTAATTGAGTAGCTCTGCTTCACTGGGTTTCAGCAGGGAGTACTGAACCCTTTCACGTCCCTCTGACATCAAACTTCAGACTCAGATTTAATCATATGGAAAAATAACACTCAACCATCCATTATTATTGCCTCTTTGTGGATCTCTGGGACACAACTATGGAAGCAATGTTTTGGGGAGCTGTCAGATTCCAAGTTCAGTCACAGAAGGGAAGAAACTTCAACCTTCTCCAGGTGACCTTGTGCAGGAAGCAGGCCACCAGGTGCTCCTCTCGGGGCGATTGCAGGAGCCCAGGAGGTGGCTGGACGGTGGAGCAGGGATTCTGCTGGATTAATCATCACAGAGCGCCTAATAGAGCCATTACGAGTAATTAACACCGCAGCACAGTCGCTGCTACCCTGAGCATGTGTGCAGTATGTGCGCGCGCGCGCGCACACACACACACACACACACACACACATATCACTGTAAAGCAAGGCAGAGCTCTGTGACTTTGACATATGTAAGCTGTTGATTAAGGAGATAAATAAAATATGGGATGTTGGCACACTCTGCTGTTAGGTTTGTCCATCTTGTTATGTGGCAGGATCCGGTGGACATCTGCTGTGTCTTTCCACACACACACACACACACACACACACACACACACACACACACACACACACACACACACACACACACACACACACACACACACACACACACACACACACACACACACGCCAAATATAAGCCATACTTCAAATAAAGTATTGTAGAGGTTAGTGGTGGTGGGGGGTCTATAAGAAAATCGGGTGTTTGGGGTGGAAACCGTCGGACCCACGAGTTCCATCGTTTCCACTACGCCCCTCTCCCTCTCTGGCCTAGGGACCGACTGCTTTTTACTACCTGATCTTCACTCAGAGCCTCGCTTGGAATAAAACCTGGACATTTCTTGCAGAATCCGCGCGCACATTTACTCGTCCTCGCGCACAGAGAGTGAAACAGCCGCCCCGGAAAGCTTCGGGACAAAACACGAAGGTGTAGCTCATGACGAGCATCCAATGCGTCTGTTCGGTCGCAGCCCCCTACAGCCGCGCGCGGAGATAAAAGCTGCCGGAGCCCTGACCGCACGCGCCCCGGAAATTGGGAACAAAGCGAGCAAACGACAGCCTGAACCCACCTGTGATATCCTTGGTCACACCGATGAAACCAGAGGTAGTCATCTCTTTAGAAGCCATGTCTGCTCCCCTTTCCCTTTACCTCCGCCCCTCTTCCTCCTCTCTCCTCCACCTCCTCCTAGCTGGTCCTCTCTCTCTCTCTCTCTCTCTCTCTCTCTCTCTCTCTCTCTCTCTCTCTCTCTCTCTCTCTCTCTCTCTCTCTCTCTCTCTCTCTCTCTCTCTCCCTCCCTCACACACACACACACACACACACACACACACACACACACACACACACTCAGCTATAGACAGCAAAGATCATTCCAACAGAATATCCGACCAGCCGACACGCTTCCTTTAAGAAAACCTAAAGAGGTTAGGAGGATGGTTTTGGGAGCAACGGGAGGTGGAAGGAGGAGGCGGAGATCATTGAGGCATAATGAGGCAGCTGTGGTTGGAAGGAGACAAACGTAAACCTGGATTTGAAATAACGTGTTAAGAAGACTTTAAAAGTTGTGTGTGTGCGCGCGCATGTGTGTGCGTGTGTGTGTGTGTGGGGGGGGGGGGGGGGGACCTAATCTAGACCATTCCAATCCCATTTGCTGATAGCCCAAATGAAGAAACAACAAAACTGAGGCTAAGATGCTCACACTTGGACTCAGCTCAGGATGCTCAAACTGCAGCAGAAACATTCCCTGAACACTTGGGAAGTTCTTGGTAATACAGAGATGGAAACCCTTCATACTTTCAGAACTGCCGTAATTCTTATAGACTCAACAAGGTGTTGAAACTTTTCTCAAGGGTTCTGGTCCATATTTAGCATAAAAGAAAGAAACTATATTTTATGTTTATGTATTTAGCAGACGATTTTGTCCAAAGTGACTTACAAGTGATTATCAGCATGCTGCCCTTGAGGCTAACAACAACAACTTGACATCAATCATGGAGAGGAGGTAACAAGGAGTGGACAGTAGAGGGCGGACGGGTGCAGGGAGGGTGCTAGTTTAGAAGATGCTCTCTGAAGAGCAGGGTCTTCAGGAGTTTCTTGAAAATTGAAAAGGAAGCTCCTGTTCTGGTAGTGCTTGGAAGATCATTCCACATTTGTGGAATGATCAAGCCCCCACAATGCAGCTCTGAAATTGAAGCAAACCCGGAAGTACCATAAATTGCAGTTCCACCCTCATCCACTAGGGGCTGGTGTCAGAAGCGAGCAAATCCTCATTGACTCCCATGTTAAAAATACCAATTTCACAGCAGAAATAAACATGATTACAACCTGGTACCAAAACATGTTTTTGGTTTAAATGATCTAGTTTACACTCATGACAACTCTGAGGGGGGTGACTTTTTTTCTCACTCTTCTGTTTAAGTGTATTGAAAGCCTAAAATTCTGTATAATTAATGAGCATCAGACCCACGTGACCGCAGAGCTAGCTCCGTGGAAAGGCCTCAGTAGAGCCTCAGTCTGGCCTGGAAACTGCTCCGGGATTTTCAGTCTCTGTGTTTGTGTCATGATCCGCCCCGGCCTCCCTGTCTGTGTCTCTCCTGCCCTTGATTAACCTTATTGTTCTCACCTGTCCCTCATTACTCTGCCCATGTGTTCCTGATTCCCTTGTGTATTTATACCTCCCTCCTTGTTGCTGTCTTTGTTGGATCATTGTCGTTTTGTGCATGTTCGTTTGTCCTGTCGCTCCCGTTCTACAATTAAACATATTTTTATTTTTCATCCGTTGCCTGCTCTTCTGCCTCCTGAAACCCACCACCACACATGGTCTGCCATCTCCACCCACAGAACATGACAGTTTGTGTATTCGTTTTGGATATTTTTAGTGCAATTGTTGGACAAAATGACTTGCTGTGGCATTAATTGCACTAAAAGAGCATCCAAGGAGTCTCCACTTCATTTTTTTCGGTAAGTTAAATTATATTTATGTATTTTAGGTCACTGCTGCCTTTAAACTAGCTGAGTTTATCGAAGTAGCTAGCTCTTGGGTGTATGGTTTGATGAAAGGATAACTTGGGGTGTACATATTCAGAGTATAATGGATAAGAGTAAAAAGGTTCTAAATATAATGAGGTGTTTAGTTGGGAGTGAATGGGGTGCAGACAGGAGATCTATGAAGGCCATATATAATGGATTGATCAGATCAGTATTAGATTATGGGTGTGTAGCATATAATTCAGCAGCAAAAACTACTCTTTTAAAATTGAATTCTATCCAGAATCAGGCACTGAGACTCTGTACAGGAGCATTTAAAACAACCCCTGTAGCTGCGTTACAGGTAGAGATGGGTGAGATGCCAATAGAAATCAGAAGAGAACAAATGGCTTTAAATTATTGGGCAAATCTTCAGGGTCAGAAAGAAGATCATCCAACACGAGACATACTAAAACCTTGCTGGGAGAAAGAAAAGAAGGAAACAAAACGTTTTGGATGGATGATGATCAAAAAACCGGTAGAACTTAAGTTAGATCAGTTTAAAATCAGTCAAAGAGTTCCATTACCTGCTGTTCCACCATGGATTCTTCCTGAGGCATCTGTTGATTTAACATGGTTAGAGAGAAAGAATAAGGATAAGTCATTCATACTAAACTCACATACAGCACAGGATTATATCGATCACTATTATAACTATGTAAAAATTTATACAGATGCATCAAAGAATACTGCGGATCATATTGGAATAGCTTTTATTGTTCCTGAGTTTCATGTTAAAGTTAAAAAAGGGTAAGTGATGGATTATCAGTATACACAGGATTCAAGTTCAATTCAATTCAAGTTTATTTATATAGCGCCAAATCACGACAAGAGTCGTCTCAAGGCACTTCACATAATAAACATTCCAATTCACAGTTCATTAAGCCAATCAGAAATAATGTTTCCTATATAAGGAACCCAGCAAATTGCATCAAGTCACTGACTAGTGTCAGTGACTATACAGCAATCCTCATACTAAGCAAGCATGCAGCGACAGTGGAGAGGAAAACTCCCTTTTAACAGGAAGAAACCTCCAGCGAATCCTGGCTCAGTATAAGCAGCCATCCTCCACGACTCACTGGGGATCGAGAAGACAGAGCAGACACACACACACACACACTCACACACACACACACACACACACACACACACACACACACACACACACACACACTAATGTGTCTACAGTTCTATTGTGATGTCTTAGTGAATATTCTATTTGGTGAGATAAACGTTATTGCATTTATCCTAGTGGATCTCTAATTAAATGGGTGAACTAGTAGTAACACGTCCAATGTCAAGGAAAGCAAAAAGTTATTATCAGGAGAGAGAGAATGTATTAGTGGTTAGCAGCAGTGTGTTAGACGATGGCCCCCTCCATGAGGCCACCACAGCTCAGCAGAACATCGTTGTAGCTTCTTCTGGGGAGAAAAACACTTTGAGAGAAAATAAAGTTAACAGCTGAAATAGCAGAAAATAATACAGTTAAAGAGCAGATTGTAGAAGAAAGCAGTAGAGTGTGGAAAGTGGTCAGTGTATCCTCCAGCAGTCTAAGCCTATGGCAGCATAATTACAGAGAAAACTCTGGATAATCTATCCTATTTAGATGGAGGCATGTTGGAGTCAGGGCAAGGGAGAGCCGTCTTTACCGACTGTACACTCCACCTCCCTCTACTCCCCCACTTGTCCAGATCTAGGCTAACATCAGATTTTAACCATAGGCCCTATCAAATAAAAATGTTTTAAGCCTATTCTTAAAAGTAGACAAAGTGTCTGCCTCACGGACTAAAGCTGGGAGCTGGTTCCACAGGAGAGAAGCCTGATAACTAAAAGATCTGCCTCCCATACTAAGTTTAGATATTCTTGGAACCACCAGTAGACCTGCAGTCTGAGAGCGAAGTGCTCGGTTAGGAACGTATGGAACAATCAGATTACTGATGCATGATGGAGCTTGATTATTAAGAGCTTTATATGTGAGAAGGAGGATCTTAAAATCTATTCTGAATTTAACAGGTAGCCAATGTAGGGAAGCTAAGACAGGAGAGATATGATCTCTCTTTTTAATTCTCATCAGAACTCTAGCTGCAGCATTTTGGACAAGCTGAAGACTTTTAACTACATTCTGTGGACTTCCTGAGAGTAATGAATTACAGTAATCCAGTCTTGATGTAATAAATGCATGAACTAGTTTTTCAGCATCACTCCTGGAAAGTATGCTTCTAATCTTAGCAATATTCCAAAGGTGGAAAAGGGAAATCCTACAAACCTGTTTAACCTGGGATTTGAATGACATGTCCTGGTCAAAGATAACACCAAGGTTCCTTGCTTTGTTCTCAGAGATTAATGTAATGCCATTCAGGTCAGGCGACTGGCTAAGCAATTTCCTTTTCTGGATTTCTGGTCCAAAGATGAGAACTTCCGTCTTGTCTTGATTTAAAAGCAAAAGGTTTAGAGTCATCCAATGTTTTATGTCCTCAAGACAAGCCTGTAGTCTACCCAAACGATTAGGTTAATCTGGGTTAATGGATAAATATAGCTGAGTATCGTCAGCATAACAGTGGAAGTTACCCATAACATTGTTAACCCTCATCTTTGTTTAAAAGTGCTTTTCAGTCCATCGGTATCAACATGCTCTCCATTATTAATGCTTGTCTGGTTTCTGGTCAGGTCCCTGCTTACTTTA
>SSNQ01000401.1:381265-419871 GCA_006942095.1 Nothobranchius kuhntae
CACACACACAGACCAATTAAAATAATGCTGATAGCGTGGACAAGAAGACAGGTTAGTTTATGTATTTAAATGATGATCAGGCTGCTGTAAAATGTAATCTCCATCCACATCCAGACACAATTATCCTCTATTCTTTCTCTATTTGCTCTGCTCTTGTCTGCGCTGATCAGCTGATGGTGCGCGCAGCACGCCTAACTAGCGGCTGATGCACATTTTATGTATTTGGAGAGGTGGGCTGGATGCTTTGCTTTTACTGGAAGATGGTCCACTTAACGCACGGGTGTAGACTACATATTAATGACAAATGAATGAAAATTAAATTGGGAGTTTTTACTTCATATTTTAGAAATTAAAATGACGGGGGAAAACATTTATGACGTAATTTTAAACTAAATTTTCTAGCGCGTCCTGCCTGCTTCACTAAGTCACTGCTTATTAAGGTCCGTCCAAAAACCGTGGCCCACCCAAAAATTAAAACCTGGCGCCGCGCCTGTTATAAACCTCTGCAAATTGTTGTTCTTCACTTTATCAAACTCAGACTTTGTACAGCTAATGTCAAGATGTAAAATTATGAATTCAGTCGAGCTCTTCCGTCCCTCCCTCTCCTGCTCTCCTGGAAACCCGACATCGGCTGTCAGAAGCGGAGGTGAAGAAGGAGATGAGGCAAACAGAGTGAGTGCGACATAGAGAAACCAGACTGGTGTGGAGGTGAGCAAAACAGCTGGAAAAGTGTGGGTGTTGAATCCCCCACGGGTGCGACGCCCATGCGAGCGACCGGTACCGGCTGCTGTCACCTGGTTGTGAGCAGCTCTCTGCTGTCTGAGGGTAAGCCCCGCCCACAACGCCGCGGCTATTGCGGTGTTTTCTTTACTGTGGGAAATGGGTAATAATGACTCTTTGATGGGAACAGGTTGCCGACCCCTGGTATAAGATCTGAGCTGGTAAAACAAAAATCCTCATCAGCAGGCATTTTTTAAAGTGGGGGGGACACAGCTGCCAATCACAAATTTTGCCGGGGACATGGCCCCGGCGTCCCCGGTTAAAATGACGCCTATGGAAGAAAAGACTTAAATCTGAAACCCAAGCGTCAGAAGAAGAAACTTTTCCAAACCTTTAAAACGAAATGTAGCTCTCTCATTAAGAAGTCTGGATAACAAAGACACTGGATGTGGACGAGCTGCCAGAAGCACGTGGGGATGGGTGGTAACGCAAAACCTGTTGGGGTCAGACATGCAGTCAGGAGGTGTTTCTATCTAGGATCTACTCCGTCCACCATGGAGTACAAAAAATGCAGCACAAGGATTATCTCACAGGAAAAAGATCACCCGATCAATTTATTTCTGTCTCTTTGTGCTGCATGGGGGGTTTTCTCTGGGTGCTCCAGTTCACCCCCCACCCACATTTCTAAATCCCTGACACATTATACCCTGATGGATCTGCTCAGCTCTTCAGTAACCAGCTTTTAAACAGCAGTTGTGCCAGAAAGCTCATTTATCTAGTTATTCTACTGACATAATTACACCACACAGTAATAAGTAGGCACATAACTTGAAAAAAGGTAATGGAATTGAACAAGCATCATACACCCTTTTGGGGGTTAGGGTTAGAGAGCTTTACAAAAGTCGAGGTCAGCTAATTCTTTTACATTTATGCAACATAAATGCCTCTTCATGACCTTTTATCTTCCGGTCATCCTCCAGTCATCCAACTGGAACCAAATAGTGTTGCTGATCATCTCTTTAGTCCCCCTGTAACACTCAGGCGTTAAAAAAGTTTAAGTCCTCCATCATATTTGTGCCTGTTCTAGTCTCATTTTTAAGGGTTTTTATTTCCAGATATGCATTTACTACATTATGAGAAACAGAAATGCTAAATAAAACATCCAATTATACAAACAAGTGAAACTGAAAAAATTTGAATATGGTGGAAAAGTCCATTTATCTCAGTAACTAAAACATTTGCTTTGAGCGCACATTTACCTGAATGATTAAGATGTGATTATTTAGATTATTTAATTACAAAACCTCTAATTCATTAGATAAATTTTTTAATCAACTCCCACCCCTAGTAAAATAATGTGTATTTGTAAACACGCATGTATGTGAGTTTATATTGTCACAATGATGAAGTCATCGAATGATCAAAATTTGTATTTTGATTTATTCTGCATGCTGGGCATTATTCATTTATTTGGATGTTGTTACCATGCAATCTGCTGTAATCAAAGGACATACAGCAAGTTCTAGAATGCTCTTTGTGACATCATCATCATCATCACTTTGATGCCTATATGCATGTTGTTGTGCTCATCTCACCAGTTCTACAGATCACATCTCTAGAGTCGCACCGCTGTGAACACATACCTTGTTAGAGCACGTTTTTGTTTTGAACCTAATAAATCAGAACAATGAAACTGTTCCAAACAGCAAGAAGAAGGAGAGACACGGGTCTTCAAGACCAAACTGGTACTCCTGATTCTCTCAGCCGAGAGAATGCTAGCCTTCGACAAGACAATGAAGGACTTCATAAAATTGTGGAAGACCTTCGTAAAACTATAGAAACGTTTAGAAATAGGAAGTCTAAATGGATCCAAAAGGAAAAAGAGGACCTTTTAGAAGAAAATCACTTTCTACATGAAAAAATCACTTCACTGCAAGAGGAAAATCAGAAATTGGTTCTCGATTTTAATGAAAAATTCAACAACCAACTGGAACATCTGACAAAACAACACAAAGTCATGGAAGAACAAAGTCTTAAAATCCAGAACGTTAAAGTGGACTTTGAGAAGGAGAGGGAAGACAATAAGTTACTTTGTGACCAAGTTGGGGATCTGAAGAGAAAACTTGCCTTTAGTAACAACAAGTTATCTCAGAAAACCGAGAAAGTTGGAGAACTAGAGGAGAAACTAGAAGAACAGACTCTGGAGCTCCAAGCCACACGTTTTAAACTCGACGGTTCTGAATATGAGTGTAGGTTCCTGCGCGATTTAAACAGCTCCCTCTCTGAAAATAACAAAGACTTCGAAGAGAAACTCAGACACACTACCATAGACTTGGAGAAGAGTCGAGAGAACGTGGAAATTCAGAAAATGGCTTTGGATCAAAGCGTTTTGGACTTCCATTATGCCTGTGAGAAAATTAGCAGCCTTGAATGCCAAACTGAGGAGTTTCTAGAAGTTACTAGCGCTCTGGTTGAGGATAATGAACGCTTGGAGGAGAATGTTGAGCATTTAACGGAGAAATTTACAGCAAACCAGGTCCTAAATCAAGTTCTTTACGAACAAGTCCTGTATCTAAAAGCTAAACACACAGAATCTGAAAAGTTAGTCCAGGCAGAGGAGTGTTTGTCTCAGTCAGAGAACCAAGTGAAGAAAGATTTAAATCTGAAACCCAAGCGTCAGAAGAAGAAACTTTTCCAAACCTTTAAAACGAAATGTAGCTCTCTCATTAAGAAGTCTGGATAACAAAGACACTGGATGTGGACGAGCTGCCAGAAGCACGTGGGGATGGGTGGTAACCAAGCCCCCACAATGCGGCTCTAAAAATGGTCCCGACCCGGAAGTAAGAGAAATTGCAGTTCCACCCTCATCCACTAGGGGCTGGTGTCAGAAGCGAGCAAATCCTCATTGACTCCCATGTTAAAAATGCCAATTTCACAGCAGAAATAAACATGTTTACAGCCTGGTTCCAAAACATGTTTTTTGTCTAAAGTATCTAGTTTATACTCATGACAACTCTGAGGGGGGTGAATTTTTTTCTCACTCTTCTGTTTAAGTGTATTGAAAGCCTAAAATTCTGTATAATTAATGAGCATCAGACCCACGTGACCACAGAGCTAGCTCCGTGGAAAGGCCTCAGTACAGCCTCGGTCTCTCCTGGAAACTGCTTCGGGATTTTGAGTCTCTGTGCTTGTGAATTCTGTTTTGGATATTATTTGTGCAATTGTTGGACAAAATGACTTGCTGTGGTATTAATTGCACTAATAGAGCGTCCAAGGAGTCTCCACTTCATTTTTTTCGGTAAGTTAAAATCTATATTTGTATTTTATGTCACTGCCGCCTTTAAACTAGCAGAGTTTACCGAAGTAGCTAGCTAACTATCAGTTTAACATGTAGCATGTACTGTTTAACCATGAAATTTAAATGTAAAATACGGTAAAATAATTAATAGGGCATATGTCGATGGGTAAAAGGGTAAAACCCAGTGCATTTAAGATAAAAATGGGTTGAAATATGACGGAGCGCTTGGAGGGACACTTCAATTCTTCCATCCGGTACTCCCCAGCGGTCAGGCCGGGCAGCCTGACCGATGCGGCGCCTAGCTGCTGACCGCTTGTGGAGCTCTCGGATTCGGAGACAGATCTGACCGGAGAAATACTGCAGCTCGGTGAGAAGTCTACAGGGCATACAGCGTTTCCCTTAAATCCCACCGCCACGCCGACAAGATCCCAAGTTTCTTTGTTTTTGTTGGCGCTGTTTAAGGAAGAAGCAGCGGGAACTACTATGTTGTCGCTTGTGATCACAGCCGGCGGGCAGCAAGGACGAGCAGGCAGGGCAAGGTGAAGTTACAGCATAAGTTACTGAGTTTAAAATTAGAAAGGTAGCAGTGGATATCATGCCTTTTGGTTTACATGTTTCAATAGCATTAAGATAAACGAGTGTTGACGATCTAGACAGGGTTTCCTCCAGTGCTTATTAGGCCAGGTTCTCCTCCCCCCACCAGGCTAATCATCACTTCTTCATGTAAAATTTAGTTTTTCATGTCTGACTTTAACCGCATCTAATACTGTATTACGGCGTGAGCGCAACAGTGACAGCTTAATATCGATGTGTGAGCAGCCTGAGAGGTCGGGTGTTTTCATCTGAACCCTTAAAACCTCCAGCAGGCTACGCTGCACTATTGACGTGTTAGCGCGCGGCGCTAACAACTTAGCGACATGTCTCGGAGAAAGCGTAAAACACGGACGCTTCTTCTGAAGTGGAAAAATAACACTTCTTCTTAAGCATAGCAGAATGTCGCCTCGGCTCGTTCACGGCCGAGCCGGACTGAGCTCGATAACATTGACCAAGCACAGCCACTGGGTCGTTGGAGCTGCCACCAGGCCTGCTGAAAGAACACCAGCAAGTTTCATCAGACTCGTAAAGTTTGTTTTTGCTGGGGACCCCCTGTATTTTACCGCTCCCTCCTGCAGTCTTCCCCTATTAACATTTAAAATGTGTAACTTTATGTATTGGGATGAATGACTAATATTCATGTTAAACTAAAACGTTAGGCATTTAGGGGGAAAAAACACAATAATAAACATTATACAGATGTCAAATAAATCAAACTGTAATTAAACTATGTATTTCAAAGTCTCGATTCTGGATAAAATCCAACAACATATGCTTTATAAATAAACACTACACATGGCTTTTACACACACACACACACACACACACGCATGCATGCATGCACGCAAGCACATTCACTCACACACACACACACAGTGCTCTGGTGTACCAGTGTGTTTTTGAGATTCAGAAGATGACCTTTTCTGATGTGTGTATATGTGAATCTCTTTTTTTAAATTAAGTAATTATGTTTTTTTATTTTAGGGTAGAGTTTGCCTGAAGGACACAGCCGTACCTACAATCTTCTCGTCCTTTAAGGTCAAAAACACTCTTCCAAGAAGGAAAGAACAGGTAAGTAGGAACGACAAGGTAAGTTTTGAGAAGGTTGCAGATGTAGATGCAGGTGTAGACAGTGCCGTAAAAGTTGGTGTTGATCTGAGCAATATATTGATGTGTGGACTCACTTCATGAGGTCTTTGTTAGTCCAAATGTAACACATGATGACATTCCTCTGCAAGCAGTTGAGTGTTATACTGCTCATTCTGGTCACAGTGTTCAACACCAGAATGACTCAAACTCTGGTCAGTTTAACGCTGTGCCATTACAGCCAAATAGCATCCTGAGTGACCATTGCTATCAGATCACAGTCTCCCAAAACGCTTAAAAGGAGAGTTCTGTCGGCAAATGAAAAGGTACGTGTAGTTCAGAAAAAGCTTAGATTGCAATCCTGGAAGACAAGGAGACTGAAGGCAAGAATTTCTTCTTTGAAAAGTGTCACCAAAGTTCTTCAGAAGAAAGTAATCATGTCCATGTTCTTGTAAAGATGGCTTCAGCGTGGTACTGCAAAATTAGATTAAATCATGTAGCACGGCAGGAGACGGACCGGATAAAAGAAGGTAAAACTGTCCGCAAGAAGCTCACAAAATTAATTCATTTTTATGGAGATTAGAGAAAAGCTGTCCTCGTCATATCTTTTAGTCTGTCTGTACATTTTGTTATGTGCTTGTCAGAAGTTGTGACCATGAACATTTTTCTGATATTTGCAGACAGAACATAACATATGAAGAGGCTTCCTTTTATTGGACATCCATTTAAATGTTACTTAGAGCCTGCATGAACGGGGCCTAAGTATACACTGACGAAGCTCTTTATCCTTGAAGTTTGACCCCAACATACAGGATGCTACACTAAGTTGTAAATGGACTTTAAACAGTCAGGCACTGTTTCATTTACTGTTACATATATGTTACTATCTATCCCTTAGAGTCTGCATGAACGGGACCTAAGGTGATATTCTAACATTTATGTAAGTGAACACTTGATAAAGTTCAGAGTAAAAGTTACAACATGCTAAATGCATATGCAACCTTCTCAGTTTTCTGGTATATATTTGATGACAAATTTCTTGATAGGTTGATGTTACATTGAAGGAAAACAGAAACTATCTTAAAACCAAAATCATTTTGATATGTTATTGCACAGATGAGCTGTATTGTTGAATCCCAGCAGTATGGGGTTTTAGGTTTTTTGTTCTATTTTGTTCCTAGCAGGTACTCATTTTCTCTCTGCAGTGGAGTTCCTGCCACCACCCCCAGTTTCAGCTGCTGAACGTCATCAGCTTATCTGACAGTAAGATTTAAAAGACCCTATCATCTTTGGTGATCTCACACCTACAAAACATCCTTTGTTCTAATGGTGAAATTAATTTAAGCTGATCTTTAACCTGCTGACCTCTATAACTTTATTCCTGTTCCTAATTACAAAGAAACACCTGTGCAGAGGAGGTGTTTTGAAGGTGACAGTTTCTGCTTATCATGCAACAATAGACAGCTACAATAAAGCCTGATTCATGCTTCTCCGTCAGCTCCAACAGGGAGAGACACGCACGCACGGACGGAGACGTTTAGCTCTCACACTTCTCCGTCTCCTGGGGAGTGTTGCAAAGCAATTCCCGGACCGGACAGCAGAGGGCGGAGAACTGTTCTGTGGTATCCTGTCACGCATCGGTCCAAAATAGTGTGATGATATTGTGTTTTTTGTACATAACAGACTTTTTAACAGAGAAATTTGTCTCATTCTCCTACACCTCTTCATGGGCTCGCCACCTCCAAACCCATGATTCCTGTCATTTCCGTCTACAAACAAAACGCTTGCTGTGGATCGTTTCACTCCTGTCACGGGGAATAAACACGTTCATGTTTTTAGAGTTTTTTTGCGAGGTGTTCTTCAGGTTTCTCCGTGTCTGTCGCTAGTTATCCTCGGCTCTTTGTTTTTGAGTGCGCAATGGTGGCGCTGTAGACGACAACGGCATCCTGACCAATCACAAGCTTGTGCTGTCTGTCTCGTTAAACAGAGGTTTAAAAAAGTGTGCTCGACTCCGTGCGTACTTGCGCACCTGCTGGGGCCCTATGCAAGGACGGATAATGGAGTTGCGTGTCACCGCACTGACGCAGGAGAAGCATGAATCAGGCTTAAGATCAACCCTCCTATATTCATGAAACCAAAGAAGTCCAATTGCCTTCTTTAAAAATCAATTTGATGTCATACTGAACAACTGTTGTAATTGATTCTAATTTTAATGATTCTGTTTCAGGTGGAAATGATGTGTGATTCCTGTGCCATGTGGCCCATGACCTGTGTCAGCCCGGTTCTGGATGTGGCCTTGCTGAGTTCTCTGTAGCAAGGTTTTCTGGTGCTTGTGGCCGTTCCAGAGTGCACCTGATCCAGTCTAACACTTCACATCCCAGCACACGCACGAACACATGCTTGTTGATGTTTGTTGTTCATGATGTTTGTGGTTCATGCTTTACATGTTTATAGTTGTTCATCCCACGTTTTCTTGATGACTCTTAGAAAAGTTTCTTCACAGGTGCAGCTGCTGGTTGCTGTTTTTATGTTGGTTTCCTAGTTGTATGAATTTTTCTCTTATTTACTTGTTTATCCTCTATCAGCAGTCTTTATTCCAGATTGGTTCAGCATTTCCATGCTGATGTGGCGATACATAACCCAAACCAATATTACTCAAGGGGAACCTCGTACACATTAAGGCTCCTCTTGATGGAGCAAATCTGTTCAGCACATTCTGACAGACAGACCACCATTCTTCTGTCATGTTGCTGTACAGGACATTTTTAGAGTTTTTCTTTTCTTCATTTAAAAAGCAATACTTTCACATAATCATTTTCCCACACTTTCTGTATAACTGTATTTTATTGTTTTTCAATAAAAAATGACAAATTATTGAAGTTTGGTTTTTGTTGCACACAAATATAGATCTGTAAAAATATCTACAAAGCTAATGTTTACATAACAAGTATGATTGGGTTTTGCAATACAGCACTCTGTTTATTTTAGTAAGATTTTTAAACCAAGTAAAGTTAGTAAAGAACACATTTCTATTGTCTGCTAAGAAACTGTTGGGATTTAAAATGGGCCTGTTGTACAAATAATTTGTAAATGATTATTCCTCACGTTTTTGTCTTAACCAAAGAAATTCCAGTAATTGAGCAAAAACATTTATTTTTAACACTACATTTTATAAAACAGGGCGCAAAGTGTCGGCACATGTATGTATGTCGATGGTCCGCCCCAACCGAACCAGGAGACACAGACGTCAGGGAGGCCAATGTTGTCTCCGGCGGTCTCTGCAGCTCTCTGGGCACCACGCCTCACGTAGCTGTCTCCAATGATCCAAATGGCTATGGAGAAAAAATAACAGGTTTGTCATAATTGTTTAAAGTACAAAACCATACATGAAGTGGTGAGACAGGTACTTGGTACTTACACTTGCTGCATTGTGTAGCTGATGTTGGAGACACACAGGCTGCCATGGTGACCTTTTAACAGATCTAAGAAAAAAATGTAATAAAAGAATGAAACTTAAAAACTCCCAAACCTCATGTCATATTTACTAATCAGCTATGGCTGATTTATTGTTTGAAACACAGTGAGTTACACTAATTCTAATATATTTTTATTTCTATTATACATACATACTTTTTAACTGTTATTTTCACATGACTGTTATCAGGCTGTCTTGTTCTGGTTCTCATGATAATTCCGTGTCTTCCAGTAAGTTATCTTGTGCTTACTTCATCTGTAGAATGTCTCTTTACTTTTGGTGAATTGTACTGAGTCCAGAATAAAGGCTAGTTGGCTGTACAAGATACAAACAAGTATTACGTTTTGGAAATATATGAAATGTATTTAGGCCGCTAATTTAGCTCGAATACTAATAACTGCCGTATTTTCCAGACTATAACTAGCACTATTTTACATAGTCTGGCCGGTCCTGCTACTTATACCCCGGAGCGACTTATATAACAAAATATGTAGGCTACACCGCGCTGCTGCGGTCCGACTCCGACCCGCCCAAGAATGAGTTCCCCTGTCCCGCTGGGAGGGTTTCAAACACCGCCAGCATCTGTTGGAGCCTGTGGCGGGGTGCTGAGGGCCGGCTCCAGCCCAGGAATGAGCTCTCCTCGCCGGCCGGGAGGGTTTAAAACACCGCCATCCTCTCCTCTGCTGGCTGGAGACCATGGCGCGCTGTTGTTCATTCTGTTATGGTTACCGGTGCTTGTCTTGCAATGTGAAACGCTTGGTCTCAGATTTTGTAAGAAAAATAATAAAATGTCCCCAAAATACGACTTAAATATATTTTCTCTTCTTCATTATACAATTAATGGCTGGTGCAACTCAGGAGCAATAGCCCGGAAAATACGGTACTGAAAACTTGCTCAAAGCAAAATGTTTTCATTATGGAAATAAATTATAAACTTACCGATTTAATACTTTTTTAATCCAGGTACTTTTCACGAACAGGCGCCAAAAACCTCCACCTAAACTTCGTGTGAGATTCAGGTTGATGGGTGTTCCAGTTAGCTCCGGTTGGGTTGAAGCTAGGTGGCTACATCCGTTAGCTCGGCTCCCACCTCCGCGTTAGCTTTGGGTTAGCTTCAGGTTAGCTTGTAGCTAGTTCGCCCGGGTGTCGTCAGTCGATCCCAGCCTTACAGCCCCACCCTCAGCTCCTCCTCTCTTCCCTTTTATGGAATTGTCTGGGCTTGACGGAACCTGTGACACGGTCAAAATGGCGGTGGTGGCCACCTCCCATTTTAGCACAAAAAACGTGTTATTGGAGCCTATGGAATCTAATTGTCCAGTATATACAGTCTATGGTGGTAACGCAAAACCTGTTGGGGTCAGACATGCAGTCAGGAGGTGTTTCTATCCAGGATCTACTCCGTCCTCCATGGAGTATAAAAAATGCAGCACAAGGATTATCTCACAGGAAAAAGATCACCCGATCAATTTATTTCTGTCTCTTTGTGCTGCATGGGGGGTTTTCTCTGGGTGCTCCATTTCACCCCCCACCCACATTTCTAAATCCCTGACACATTATACCCTGATGGATCTGCTCAGCTCTTCAGTAACCAGCTTTTAAACAGCAGTTGTGCCAGAAAGCTCATTTATCTAGTTATTCTACTGACATAATTACACCACACAGTAATAAGTAGGCACATAACTTGAAAAAAGGTAATGGAATTGAACAAGCATCATACACCCTTTTGGGGGTTAGGGTTAGAGAGCTTTACAAAAGTCGAGGTAAGCTAATTCTTTTACATTTATGCAACATAAATGCCTCTTCATGACCTTTTATCTTCCGGTCATCCAACTGGAACCAAATAGTGTTGCTGATCATCTCTTTAGTCCCCCTGCAACACTCAGGCATTAAAAAAGTTTAAGTCCTCCATCATATTTGTGCCTGTTCTAGTCTCATTTTTAAGGATTTTTATTTCTAGATATGCATTTACCACATTATGAGAAATAGAAATGCTAAATAAAACACCCAATTATACAAACAAGTGAAACTGAAAAAAAATTGAATATGGTGCAAAAGTCCATTTATCTCAGTAATTCAACACAGAGACAAGTTAAACGGCCAGGAACCAGTTTCAGGTGTTTTCTATTTGCAATTATTAATCTATGTTGATTTGTGACTTGTTTCACATCACAAAGTGACATTTGAAAAATTAAAATGCATTTTTTAGAAATGAAGCTTGAGTTTACAGTAATAATATCCATGTCTAGTGTTTGACTCTCTGCCCGATTATTTTTAATTTAAAAATTTGCTTTGAGCGCACATTTACCTGAATGATTAAGATGTGATTATTTAGATTATTTAATTACAAAACCTCTAATTCATTAGATACATTTTTTAATCAACTCCACCCCTAGTAAAATAATGTGTATTTGTAAACACGCATGTATGTGAGTTTATATTGTCACAATGATGAAGTCATCGAATGATCAAAATTTGTATTTTGATTTATTCTGCATGCTGAGCATGCAAGAGGAAAATCAGAAATTGGTTCTCAATTTTAATGAAAAATTCAACAACCAACTGGAACATCTGAAAAAACAACACAAAGTCATGGAAGAACAAAGTCTTTAACTCCAGAACGTTAAATTGGACTTTGAGACGGAGAGGGAAGACAATAAGTTACTTCGTGACCAAGTTGGGGATCTGAAGAGAAAACTTGCCTTTAGTAGCAACAAGTTATCTCAGAAAACCGAGAAAGTTCGAGAACTAGAGGAGAAACTAGAACAGACTCTGGAGCTCCAAGCCACACGTATGGGGGCCAAAATTAAGACTACTGGCCAGCAGCAGGAGGCTATACAAGTTCCGAAGCAAACTACCGATCTGATTAATGATAAGCTGGCGCCGGCAACTGAGAGGCCGGCACTGCTTACTGAGAAGTAGCACCTTTACCGGCGTCACTACTAGTTATGCTAGGGACTAGCAGCCCTTGGCTGGTCAGACTGGATCTCACACTCCCTCTGCTGTCTATTAGCATGGATAGGCTAGCGTTAGCATTGGAGAGGCTAGCCATTAGCGTGCCTAGGCTTGCCACTAGTTGGATTTCCTACCTCCTCGACGGACCATCAGCATGGATAGGCTGGCATTAGCGTCTGAGAGGCTAGCCATACGCGTGTCTAGGCTGGCCACTAGCTGGATTTCCTACCCCCTTGACGGACCTTTAGCGTAGATAGGCTGGCATTAGCATCGGAGAGGCTAGCCATTAGCATGTCTCGGAGAGTCACTTACTCTATTAGATGCCGGTTTTTTTTTACTTTTATTTAACGTATGACATACGGCGAGACCTGCAATCACAGTTGCTTCTTTGACAGAACACATTGTTATACAGATTAACTTTAAGCATATTGTAAAGCTGACAGCCTGTTAGCATTGATTAGGTGCTGCGTTAACTCCATTCTATTAATTACAGGTTGATGGCGTTTTCTTTTTAAAAAGTTTGGTTTTCTTGCACATATCAGAGAAAAAGCCAGAGCAAACCAATATGTACTTTTCATCTCTGGATTTTAAATCCTTTGTATAGAATTACAGGTTAGTAATTATTAAAATTGTGATGCTATCTTTATTAAAACTATATATGTAAAATGTGTCTGATAATCATTTCCCTTAGGAGAACAATAGTTTTGTTGCACTAAACTTACTGTTGTCTTCTGCTGAAGGTTATGGGATGTGAAGTTTTCTCAGATGATCTTGTCAAAAGAAAAATAGAGTATGGCTGAATTTGTACTTTTGTACACAGCAAGTCAAACTTGACTACTACAAACAGCTGGAGTTTGATCTGAATTTTAAAAGTGGAAAAAGAACTTTATTTAATTTGTCAGCAACCTGTATCCTATTTAAGTCACCGCCTGCTAATGTATTAAAATTTAAACCTCAATAAAACTGCAGCCATTTTTCAATAAGAGTTTTTGTAGATTAACCCTCCCACTGTCCTAATGGGTGTGACTCCACGAGGAAAGCTGACCATTGAGCAGGGTTGATGGTTTATCCCTTGGGTCCATGTGGCAGGGATGAGGAGTGAACACCACCTCACCTCTGCCACGTGGACCTCAAGGGATAAACCGTCAACCCTGCTCAATGGTCAACTTTCCTCATGGGGTCACCCATAGACAGTGGGAGGGTTAAAGAAATTCATCAACATCACAACAAAGTCACATATTTTACTGGTAAAAATTACTGTTTAACAGTGTTGTAGACATGTGTGGTCATTTTTGCATTTTGGTGCAGTTTGTTTAATAAGGGCTGGTTATTCGTTCATTTAAGGTATAAGAATGTGTAACGAGCTGACTGGCGGATCCGTAAAAACACCCAACACAGAATGACAGTTAAACGAGTTTATTAAAAGGAGAGAAGCAAAGGCAATGTCAGGAGGCAGGAGGTCGTTACCGGGAGATGCACATGGATGTACTTTATCATCCTTGGACCTCTGACTGAGGACAGCCCCAACTCCAAAGGCAGAGGCATCAACTTCCACAATAAATTGTCCTGTGGTATCGGGTAAATGCAGGACTGGTGCGGACGTGAACATGTCTTTGAGTTTTTGAAATGAGTCTTGGGCTGACTTATTCCATAGAAAACTGACCTTGTTGGAAGTGAGGGCATGCAGAGGTGTAGCAATCTTACTGTATCCCTTGATGAATCTCCGATAGAAGTTGGCGAATCCTAGGAACCGTTGGAGCTGTTTGCGGGTTGTGGGAATGGGCCAGTTGACGACGGCAGAAGTTTTGGCAGGATCCATGGCAATCTGATTGGGAGAGATAGTGAAACCAAGAAAAGAGACAGTGGTACAATGGAATTCACACTTTTCAGCTTTGACAAACAGGTTATTCTGGAGGAGGCGGAGAAGTACGGCATGTACATGTTTCTGGTGGGTCTCTGGATCAGGGGAAAATACCAAAACATCATCGAGATAGACGAACACATAACTGCCCACCGTGTCTCTAAGAACATCATTTATGAGGGCCTGAAAAACAGCAGGTGCATTAGTTAGTCCAAATGGCATCACGAGATACTCATAATGTCCTGTGGGGGTGTTAAAAGCAGTCTTCCATTCATCTCCTTCACGTGCACGAACCAAGTGGTAGGCATTGCGTAGATCTAGTTTAGTGAATATTCGGGCTCCGTGAAGAGAGTCAAAAGCAGTGTTTATGAGTGGTTAGGGATAACGATTTTTATGGTTATGTCATTCAGGGCACGATAGTCAATACAAGGCCTGAGGGATCCATCTTTCTTTTCCACAAAGAAAAACCCAGCTCCGGCTGGGGAGGAGGATGGTCGGATAAGTCCTGCCTGAAGTGATTCCTGAATATATTTGGTCATGGCCGTTAGAGGGAAAACAAACGGCCCCTAGGAGGAAAGGTACCAGGTAATAAGTTAATAGCACAGTCATATGGGCGGTGAGGTGGAAGAGAGGTGGCACGATGTTTACTGAAAACCTCTTTCAGATCATGGTACGCCTTGGGTACTTTAGAAAGGTCAGGGTAGATTTCCTGGGAATCCTGCACAGACTGAGTAGATGGAGAGGCATAGTTTAAACAGTTATGATGGCAGTGAGCAGGCCATTGAAGAACCTTTCCTTTGCACCAGTCAATTTGTGGGTTGTGTTTTTGTAACCAGGTGTTGCCCAAAATGATGGGAAGACTAGGAGATTTAATAACCAGAAATTTTAGAGTCTCTGTGTGGTTACCTTCAATCTTCGTGTTTATAGGTTTCGTCTCCTGGGTAGCACGATACATAGTATGGCTGTCAATAGCCAGAATCTCCTGAGTCCCCGACACGGGCTGAAGCTCCAATCCCAAAGTCTTGGCCGTGTTATAATCCATAAACTCTGTGTCAGCGCCGGAGTCAATGAATACTGGTAGCTTAGTTTCCTGATTTGCATAGGAAAATATGGCAGTGATTGGAGGTCTGGATGAGGACTTAGGATTAATGTGACCCAGCAGACGCCTCTGGATATCTACTGGGTCTGTCCTTTTAACGGGCAGTTCCGAATTATGTGCCCCGGGTTGCCGCAATACAGACATAGATTCAGATTCCTCCTTCTGGTGTTCTCTTTGGGTGATAATTGTGACCTGCCCAGTTGCATGGGTTCCTCAGTCTGGATGGGAGTAGAAGAACAACCAGTCTTAGATAATTCACCTGAGAATGACTGTCGAGCAGGACGGTAAGGGGTTGATGCAGGCTGATTAATATTCCGGGTTGTTCTGTCTCTCCTGTATTCCAAGAGTCGAAGATCAATCCTTGTAGCGAGGTTCTCCAGTTCTACCAAGGTCTTAGGGAATTCCCGGGTGGCCATCTCGTCTTTGATTCTGTCAGAAAGACCTTGGTAAAACATGTCCATTAGAGCGGGCTCATTCCAGTCACTGGTGGCAGAAATAGCATGGAAGTCAATGATGTAATCCGTGACCCTTCTGTTATCCTGTTTTAATGTCATGAGTTTGCGGGTGGCTTCACGACCAGGTAATAGTGGATCAAAAATCCTTATAAGTTCATGAGCAAAATCATGGTAATTGTAACAGATTCCAGAGTTCCTTGCCCATTCTCCAGTTCCCCAAACACGGGCTTGTCCTGACAACAAGGAAATGACGTATGCCACTCGTGATCGCTCCGTGGGAAACGAGGAAGGCTGTAGCTCAAACTGGATCTCACATTGTGTAAGAAATGCGCGGCAGTTCTTCTTCTTCGATTCACCTCGGAATACTTCAGGCGGAACCAGACGTGGCTCATGAATAGGAGAACTTCGGGGCAGGAGGGTGGGGTCTGGCGTTAAACCGGAAGCAGCTGGCTGCGATCTCTGTTGGTTAGCTCGTAGCAAGTTTAGCATTTCCTCCGTCTTATTTTCCAGTTTGTTTATTGCCGTCTCCACACTAACACGCCACTCTGATGTTGGGTTCGGATCCATTGTGGCCAGATTATTCTGTAACGACCTGACTGGCGGATCCGTAAAAACACCCAACACAGAATGACAGTTAAACGAGTTTATTAAAAGGAGAGAGGCAAAGGCAATGTCAGGAGGCAGGAGGTCGTTACCGGGAGATCTGAAACGGAGAATAATCCACAAGGGAGATCCAGGAAGCGAAGTCGGGGACGGAGCAGAGTCGGAGCCAGAGGATCAGGACGGCAGCGGTGCAGATAACGTAATCCAAGAATCGGGGTCGGAGACGGAGCAGAGTCGGAGCCAACAGGATAATCCAATAATCAAGGTCAGGGACGGAGCAAAGTCGGGATCAGGAGACAAGGTAAGAGAATGCTGGAGAATCTACTAGGAGAACGTTCGATAATCTGGCAATGGCTGGGTGGCTGAATGGATATTAAATAGCAGGAGGAGCAGGTGTGGTGAATAAGGTTGATGATGGAACAGGTGGAATGAATGGAGCTGATGAGGTGCGGCAGTGGTTGCTGTGGCAACAGGTCTTCGGCAGGAACAGGATCATGACAGAATGACATTCATATAGTGCTACAAGTATTCATGTCTGAATAACCCCCCAAAATAAACAATACTAACACAAATCAAGTAGGAACACACGTGTCATCAGCCCATCTGTGTCTTAGCCATCAATACATGTCCATTTTATGTTGACACATTATCATAAGTCCTGCTCTTGACAGACTTTTTTTTTCTCAAGTGAAGCACATAATCAGGCATTTACAGTTTGATTATACACTTTTAGAGCAAGTTACTTTGATGCTATAAACAGCAACTACTTTGAACACCAAGAAGAGAATTAAAGTTCAGCCAGTCGCAGTGCTTCCATGTACAAGTCTGCTCCAAAACATGAGCTGGCTGTTAACGGGTCTATTCTGTCCAACAATCTGTTGACATTTTGTACTAGTGAGTCTGGATGCTCTGGCACACCAATGTCAGCAGTGGAATCAGAGGCTGGTAAAGATCCCTCAAAGTCATTGCCCCATTCACTGAGGCTGACTTGTGTGGACAAACAAATATTCAAAACAATATTAATGACAAAAAATTTTGCACATTTAACATGTAAAAGCAGAGCAGTACTCAAAAATACAAATATATTTATCATACTGTTTGAGTTGGTTCCACTTCACTTGTCAATTGCCCGGAGATCCATAGCTGGTCAGGGGAGCGGTTTCCAGCAGAGGAAATGCGGTGTCTGTCCCAAGTTCTTCTGAAGACATTTAGGTGGGCGTTGATTCTTGGAATCATTACGTAGTGCAGGCACAGCAGGTGGATCTCATTGTCAGAATCAAGAGCACCCGTAGTTTCCATGTACTGGAACACTGCATGGTAGTTGCATACCACTGACTGCCACAAATCACGCCAAAGCCTCTCAATGCGTTGATTATGAACACTTCGGCCCGTGATGAACCATCTGCTCTCTAAAAAGAAAAAGCATGTTATCACAAAGACCTATACATCTTCCTCTATAGGAGAATTTGGTCTAAATCATGTACATAAATACAAATAAATCTAAAGATATTAAGAGAGAATATAATTTAGCCACACTGCAACATAGACCATGGAGACACTTTTTACCCTGAAGCCAGTAAAGGTGTAAGTTGAGTTTGAACCATGCCACTCAAAAAAAAAGTGACATGCGATTTTTGCACACAGGGTTATGTGCAGATGGGGGAGAGACAGAGGAGCAGTGTGGTGGACACATTATGATCCAGTCCTTAAAAAAAGTGTGTTCACGATGAGGTTTTTCCAGTACTGTACTTTACAGAGGTAATTTTATTTATTAATTTTATTGAGAAAAACATTTAAATTATTGGTTGCCATCAGTATGTGAACATTACTACAAGCAATATGAAATCCAGTGGGGTTTCCCCACACAGATGACCAGCTCAGTGACCTAGTGGTAGGGTGTCTGCCCTGAGACAGGGAGATTAGGGTTCAAATCCTGGTCAGGTCATACCAATAACTTTGAAAATGGGACCCAATGCCTCCCTGCTTGACACTCTGCTTTAAGGTGTTGGATTGGGGGGTTAAACCACCAAATAGTTCCCGATCACGACCGTGTCTGCAACTCACCACTCCCCATGGGGATGGTTCAAATGTAAAGGTCAATTTTCATCACACACCAATGTGTGTGTTAACTATAGGAATTTAACTTTAACAATGGCATAAAACGCTCCACAAAAACAGAACATACCTATGGAAACACAAAGCTGCCACCCACGCATAATGAAATGAGCAGTATCACGTGATAAAATTGTATTAAAGAACAATGAAGTTATCTAGACATGGGCAGTAAACTGAAAATTTATCATTACCAAATTTTACAACTTTTACCAATGTCATTTTGCCATTTAAAAAATGAAAAGATCAGAGTAGGCTGCTGATGTCCATGTCTTTATAACTCATTCACTGCCATTGATGACAAAAGTCGTCATTTTAAATCCAACCGTTCACTATTTGAATGTTTTGACTGTGTGGGCGTCGTAACGAGCCCCCGCACCATGAGAACTAACATCTCAGCTCTAAAGCCGATCTTCATCTGCATACGCCATACGTCACATGATCAGGAAGCAGAAAATCCATGTGTTAGGAGATCGTTTTTGGCCGCTGCTGTAAAATAGCAAGGCGTGAACCGGAAAAGCTTCTGCCGATTACAATTCAACAACGAATTATGAAAGAACGGATAACGCTCGAAACGCGCTGATTCTTCCTGATGTAAGAGGTGAGTCTCCATTTTGTTTTGGTAGTTTTTGCATTGACATCAGAGCGCAAAATTCTGTGACTTTTAACCCTCCCACTGTCTATGGGTTACCCCGCGAGGAAAGTTGACCATTGAGCCGGATTGAAGGTTTATCCCTTGAGGTCCACGTGGCAGGGGTGAGGTGGTGCTCACTCCTCATCCCTGCCACGTGGACTCAAGGGATAAACCAACAACCCTGCTCAATGGTCAACTTTCCTCACGGGGTCACACCCATTAGGACAGTGGGAGGGTTAAAAAAAACTGTGAAAACGCTAAAAATTGCTGTCAGCGATGGGCTTTTCTGATTAGAAAATGGCTGGCAGTTAATGAGTTAATGTTTGGTGGGGAATGGTGAGTAATATAGATACCTGGTCCACGGAGTGGATGTTCAAGCATACATCTGGCCACAGTCACATTTTCGCCACCCTTGTCACTGCGGACACAGAGTGGCAAACCAAACTGCTGCACAGCTCCCAAAAAAGCCTGAACCGTTGAAGCCTTGTTGTTGTTGGAAGCCTGAAGGTACATTATCTTTCTGCTGAAGCCGTCAATGCACCCATGAATGACAATTCTCCACCTTGAATATATTAGATAGGCTTGAAGGAGTACACAATTGGTTTCATGTGAATCAATTTTGATGTTACTCACCGAATAAGTTTGTGGTACCCATCCAAGTGCCACAATGACAGTGGGACAGGAACAGAGTATGATCGCCGTCGAATAGGGTTCAAGCACGGACCACGAAGGAGATTACCAAAAGGGTTGACTCAGAGACTATTAAAAAAGGGGGCGCACACACACACACACACACACACACACACACACACACACACACACACACACACACACACACACACACACACACACAAGTTAATTTAATTAGCTAATCATCATAAAATATTGCATTGACTGAAACTATCTACTCTTATTTTAAAGGAGACATAACATGCTTTTAAGTTATTCCTTTTTACATCTAAATCCTTCAGTTGGGGTCAAAATACAGTCGAACTGCATTTGGTCTGATTTCCTCATTATTGTTGCTCTACAGACCCTCATTTACCCCTGTTCTGAGGAGTCTCGAGAATGAGCCGTTTTTGGGTACTGTCTCTTTTAATCTGGAGAAGGAGCTGTAAACTACGCCCCCCTCCACAGTGCAGACCTTACTCTCGTCCGCCAGTCGGACTTTGTATTTCTATAGAGAAATCATTATTTAGCATAGCAGAAACGTTGTATTAGCATTTTTCAAACGTGGGCAGAATTGTTCATCAAGCTGTTTCAAGACTGCTAACTCTCATGCATTTATCTGTAGTAGTCACACACACACACACACACATACCTGTCATGGCCGACGGAGGGACAAGCGAGCAGGCACGCACACAAACACACACACACACACGCACGCACACACACACACACACACACACACACACACACACACACACACACACACACACACACACACACACACACACACACACACACACACACAAGTTAATTTAATTAGCTAATCATCATAAAATATTGCATTGACTGAAACTATCTACTCTTATTTTAAAGGAGACATAACATGCTTTTAAGTAATTCCTTTTTACATCTAAATCCTTCAGTTGGGGTCTAAATACAGTCGAACTGTATTTGGTCTGATTTCCTCATTATTGTTGCTCTACAGACCCTCATCTACCCCTGTTCTGAGGAGTCTTGAGAATGAGCCGTTTTTGGGTAGTCTCTTTTAATCTGGAGAAGGAGCTGTAAACTACGCCCCCTCCACAGTGCAGAACTTACTCTCCTCCCCCAGTCGGACTTTGTATTTCTATAGAGAAATCATTATTTAGCGTAGCGGAAATGTAGTATTAGCATTTTTCAAACGTGGGGAGATTTGTTCACCAAGCTGTTTCAGGTCTGCTAACTCTCATGCATTTGTCTGTAGTAGTCACACACACACACACCTGTCATGGCCGACGGAGGGACAAGCGAGCGGGCACGCGCACAAACACACACACACAAAGAATGCTGCTTGCTTATTCATTTCAAATCTAGAAACTTTTAAATCAAAATAAAAAACCCTCATGTTTTCATCAGTCTTTGAATAAATGTTCTTATGCTGCACCTTCTGCACTGTTTTTGCTCACCCTTTAACTTTACCTTAGTTTCTTTGTCGTTTTTAAATTGTATTTTCTGTCAAGTAGATTTTAATGCCAATGGAAAGCACATTGAATAGTCTGTGTATGAAATGTGCTATACAAATAAAGCTCCCTTGCTTACACCTTCAAAGCCTCACTGCATACTTTATCCAAGTGCACTTCACAGAAGACTCTATGGGTGGAGTGCGAGTATTAGGATTAGGACAAAATGTTTCAAATCAGCAAATGAATCCAAAGCATGGATACCAAGCCTTTATACAGTCTCAGTCTAAGTTTTGTACTATTTTCTAATTTTTCCAGTTTCACCTGTATGTTTCTACGGCACAAGTTTTAAGAGTTAACATCAATGCAATATTCAGTATGTGTACAATAGTTGTGCAATACCAGACGTACATTTAGTATGTCTGTGTACCTTATGCTGCATAGTTCTGGAAACCTAAGTTTTCTTTTTATATGTTGTTTATAGTGGTTGAAGGTTGCAATAATAGCTTACTGCCTTTGTGTGTTTACCTGTAACCTTATATTTTTCTTCCTTTGTTTCTCTTAAGTGTATGTATGTGCATCTGTTGCAATTGAATTCACACCCTAAGGGATTAATTATCTATTCTATTATAACAAGCAACATAATGGAATTTATAATGATCACTTTGCTCAGTTGTCACATGATTCTTACCTGATACCCATGGTCCTCAGGTAACCGTTCACCATTCTGTAACCTGAATTCGGATTTGTATCCAGATGTGCAGAGACAATGGCTTGTAACTCTGCACTTGTAATGTCACTGACAGACCATGCTCTTTCAGTCTTCTCTTTATTGTCCTTACGCTGACACATAACAGGCGTGCAATGTCTTGAATTGTAAAGTCGAAGTTAAGCAAATATTCCAATTGCTCCGCTGTTATGATGAATGCTGGGCGTCCTCTGTTGCCCATCCTTACTGTAGGGACTCTGAAACCTGTAATTGATGTTGGGGATCCACTTTCCAAAAGGTGACATGCTTCTTCCAGCTTCTGTAAGGCCTGGTCAGCATTCACAAACAGGTCTGAGTATCTTCCTAAAAGCCTTATGATGCAGTCCAGCTGGTAGCAAGCATAGTCTGCATTTTCAGTGGAATGTTGCTGAGAAAGGCTTTGGCTGACTGAATTGAGCAGCGCTGTTACTCGTGATGCAGCCATTGAAATGTCATACTGACTGTAAACACAGAAAGTTATGTTATTAACTGTTAAACAGTAAAGATCAGAAACAGCCTACACTTAAACAATACCACATAATTTAGGAAAATATCCTATTTTGATTTTTATGGCAGAATGTGATTTCCATTCAATTCACAAATATAAATACATCAAAATATTAAATTTTTTGGCTCTAATATTGCAATGATAAAACAAAAAGTAAGAATTGCTTTCGAGCATATTTATTTAAATTAAAGGGACTTTTCTGACTTTTGAATTTTTATGCTCGCGATTGCCCCCTCAGGCCAAAAGCATAACGGCAGCTTCAATAGTAGGCTCGTGCACGAGGCGCGCATGCTGTACGTGCACACTCCTTCATAAAAATAACAGCTGAGACAGTCCCGTGTGTGTGGCCCGGAGGACAGAAGAACACAACAAATTAATAAAAATAATGTGCCTCTGTCTCTGCAGCTGCACTTTCTCGTCGGCCGGCCGAACGTGCAGTGTGTGTGTGTGTGTGTGTGTGTGGGTGGGGCCCGGAGGACAGAGGACAGGAGAACGTGCAGCTAATTAATTAAATAGTTTGGTTCTGTACCTTTCTCTTCAGCACAGCCGACAAAGGTTTAAGATGGGTCAGTACTCCTGCATGCTCAGATCATTCCCTTCCCTTGCTTGAAAAATTGTTCCAAAATGAAAGTTGAACCCACATCTTTTTTATCTGTGAATTCAATGCCGTTCGGCGAGTCTCAAATAAAAATTTGGGCGTTTTACTGTAAAAAAGTATACCATTAATGTAAAAAAGAAACTCCAAATAAATTGTGTTCACACCCAGAATCGAACCCAGGACTTCTGCATGAGAGTCAGACATCTTACAGGGTGAGCTACGTGCCAGTAACATTTGGTGTATCTGTAACATTTATATCCTTGATGACAGCTGAAACAACATCAATCCAAAGAACGGTTCGGAGCGAAAATGGCTATTTTGTTGCTAATTTGCGGAAAATATCTAGAAGAAAGTTCTACAGAAAGTAGCTAAGGGTCCTCAGAAATGTAGCTAAGTTTACCACTAGGCGTTAGGAACAGCGACAAAGTCACTGAGTTGGCACTACCTCACTCTCTGCTGCTAAAGCTACTGATAGCAAATGCTACGGGCGATGCCTGAGCGTGAACGCGCATGAAGCAGCCTGCTCGACCCGAGCATCTCTCTTTTTCTGTGATTTTACAGAAAAACAGGCAATCACAGTAAAAATGCCAGGGCTCATTCTACAGGACCAGGGCATTGCAGGAGAATGTATGAAGAAGACATTTATTATTTCTATACATGTTTTGGCTGTCAAACTTCCATAATGTCCCTTTAAACATGTACGCAGACTTTTTCCTGAGTTGTTTTACTGAAAGGGACCGCCTGAATGTTTCACACAAATACACTGCTACAACACCAAACACTGCCACATTGGACACTCTTACTTCCAATTATTATAACTCTGCAACGTTTGTGCCAGCTGCTACAAGAAGGGTGTAGGGAGCCAAATTCACGCCCATCTACTTCCAAATAATACTGGAACGATACCTCTTTCTGGGCAGCCACATTACTGTGGTGGAGGGGTTTGAGTGTGCCAATGATCCTAGGAGCTATGTTGTCTGAGGCTTTATGCCTCTGGTAGGGTCACCCATGGCAAACAGGTCCTAGGTGAGGGATCAGACAAAGAGCAGCCCGAAGACCTCTTATGATAATATAAATGGACAGTGTTCCATTTCTATAGGCCATTTAGAAAGTGGATTTATGCTGTAGATGAAAGGTTATTATGTTGATCAATATATAGGTGAAAATTGACCCTTTTGGAAGTTACACATGCTGATTGAAATCAGTTGTGTTGAGGCAGGGTTAAAAGTAAAACATGCTGGATACAGGCCCTCGAGGCCCGGAACTGAATAGCCCTGCCATAGGCTCACCACTTGTGGGAGGGGCCAAAGGGGTTGGGTGCAATGTGTGATGGGTGGTAGCCGAAGATGGGGACCTTGGCAGTCTGATCTCAGCTACAGAAGCTGGCTCTCGGTACATGGGTTACCCATGGTGGGTAAGGAGCCTGAGTTGTAGGGATGTGAATCTTAAAGCAACTCACAATTTGATTCGATTCAGATTCTCGGGGTGCCGATTCGATTCAGAATAGATTCTCGATTCAAATCGATTCACTATCAATATTAACAAAGAGTCTCAGCTCCAGGATTAACTACTTTGTTGTGCAAGTTAGTTAAAGCTATGGGAATTTTTTTATTTTACTTTAAACTGGTCATGCTAAAAAAAAAAGCTAATTTACAGGTAAAATAAAGTGATTCTAAAACTGTAAACAGAAACAATCTTTAGACCAAAAGACAACTTTTTTTTTTTTTTGCTTATCTTGTAAAATATAACAAATCTTTAGTTACCTAACAGTAGCTTTGAAAATAATACAGTCAAATACATTTTAAGTAACTCTGGAAACATGTTTAACATTTGAGTCCTCAACCTGTTTAAAAAAAGTGCCTCAGATTTCTTACAAAGGAAAATGTGGTCTCTCATTTATCAATAACTTAAAATAAACACATGAGTAATCCTGAGTACTCACTTATCAACTTAGAAAATAAATATAAGAATATCTCAAATTTCTGAGTATGGAAAAAAATGACATTCTAGTCCCCACTTTTCAGCAGATTCAAAAATAAATCATCCCAATTTATGGGACCACAAGGAGTACTGACTCTCCTAACAAAGACCAAAAAACATACAAAAGTGCATCTCAAACCTGTAACATGCCAAAAATTTTGAGTTCCTGGAATCGATTCTGAACCTTTATAAATAAGAATCCCGATTAAGACTTGAATCGATTTTTTTCAGCACCTCTACTGAGTTGGTGTGTGAGGTTGAGAGGTTTTGAGTAGATATAGTCAGACTCACCTCGACACATGGCTCTGGCTCCGGAACCAGTTCCCTTAAGAGGGGATGGACACTCTACCACTCTGGAATTGCCCCCACTGAGAGGCGCAGAGCAGGGGTGGGCATACTAGTTTAGCGGACTGCGAGGAAATAGGAATTTATAATGAATTCTTACCTGATACCCATGGTCCTCAGGTAACTGTTCATGTGCCAGCTGCTACAAGAAGGGTGTAGGGAGCCAAAGTCACGCCCATCTACTTCCAAATAATACTGGAACGATACCTCTTTCTGGGCTGCCACATTTTTAGCTTTTGCCTCTACCAATGGACACTAGGGGGTGCTAAAAGCAATACAAAAATGCATATTCTCCCTTTAAGCTGCAGGGGTGCCCAATCCTGGTCCTGGAGGGCCGGTATCCAGCAGGTTTTGTGGTTTTTCTGCTCCAACACACTTGAATCAGTGGTTGAAACACCTGTGCAGAAGCTCATCAGGCTCTGCAGAAGCCTATTAATTAGCTGCTGATTGAAATCAGATGTGTTGAAACAGAGTTCAAACTAAGGCCCTGTCCACACGTAGCCGGGGACCTGCCAAAACGTAGATATTTTTCTACGTTTTGGCCTGTCATCCACACGAAAATGGAGTTTTTTCACACAAAAACGGATCTTTTTAAAAACTCCGGCCAAAGTGAAGATCTGCGTTTTCTCCGTTTTGGGTGTCTGCGTGTGGACGGACAAAACCAGAGTTTTATGGTCTGCAACGTCACTTTCCGCGACAAAAAAATGCTGACATCACGTGTGCGACCTGTGTTTACACTAGCCGACAGCATGGATGCCCTCAGAGCTGCGCTCGCTTTATCAATTGTCCAAGCGCTTTTTGCTTGTTTGTTTTTGCAAGCGGAATTACTGCTCCTTGCTGAAGACCACAGACGACGGACGAGGTTAAGAACGGGGGAAGTACTGCCGCCTACAGGTCTGGCATGTCCTTAACAACGTATTTATCCGGGTACGTGTGGACAGAGCTTTTTTTTTAAACGAGGTGGTGTGGATGCAAGTTTTTGGAGGGGCGGATATTCGTTTTTTTTAAAAACCCGGCTACGTGTGGACTAGGCCTAAAACATGCAGGATACCTGCCCTCCAGGACCAGGATTGGGCACCCCTGCTTTAAGGAGTCATTCTTTTGAGTTAGTCACCTTGACAATGCATGTATGATTGTGAAATAGGAATGCACGTTTTTCAAAATGTGTGAACGACTGAGACCCTGTTCACCCATTCTACTACTAGATGCTGTTCCTACGAATGGTTAGAAGTTTTCTTATCCTTAGAAACTTTTTCACGCACGAGTACAAAATGACGAATGCTAAACAATGCGTAAATTAGTTAATACACACAGATCTGTGTGTAAGTACGGTTGATAAATGAGGCCCCAGGTTTGAAGTCTAGGTGTTATAGTTTAATAATAGGAGTAGATTAGAATGATCATGGAGTGGAAAATTTGTTTGGAATCGCCCTTTCCTAATCAAGGACAATATTTGTAGACTTCAGCTCAGCATTTAACAAGGTCTGCCCAGCTCTCCTTCAGGACAAGCTATCTGTGCTGAACGTGCCCAACCCCATCTATCCAGTGGATCACAGACTTTGACAGATAGGATACAGAACGTGAGGCTGGGAAAAAGTCTCAGACATCCGAACCACCAACATTGGAACCCCCTGGAACCCCCCAGGGCTGTGTCCTCTCTCTACTCTTCTCCCTCTAGACTAACTGCTGCACCTCTAACTGCCACACGATAAAACTGGTCAAGACACCACCCTCATTGGCCTTATCTCAGATGGGGATGTGTCTGCATACAGAGGAGAGGTGGAGTGCCTTGCTGGTGCAGAAACAACAACCTAGAGCTGAACGAGCAGATGACAGTGGAGATGATTGTAGACTTCAGGAGAACACCAGCTCCACTGCCCAGAATAACCATGACACAGACATCCAGATTTCAACCGTGAACTTCTTTCGCTTCCTTGGGTCCACCAAAGTGGGAGGGGTCCATCAATACCCTCATCAGGGAGGCCCAGCAAAGGACGTTCTTTCTGCATCAACTGAGGAAGCTCTGCATGCCATGATGATCCAGTTCTACATGGCCATCATCAAATCAGTACTCACCTCCTCCATCACTGTGTGGTACACAGGAGCCACTGCCAGAGACATACAAAGACTGCAACGGGTAGTGCACTCAGTGTAGAAAGTAATAGGATGCAGCCTTCCATCAGTACATGACCTGTACAACTCCAGGGTTCTGAAACGTGCAGGTCGAATAACAGCTAACCCCTCTCACCCTGGTCATGGACAGTTTGAAACCCTACCTTCAGGGAGGAGGTTCAGGCCCTTACAGTCTAGAACCTCACACCACAAAAACAGCTTCTTCCCCTCTGCTATAAGGCTCCTGAACAACAAATGAATGGCCAAAACACACACAAATGCCCCGGTAGGGCTGAACGATCTATTGTTTTTGGACCGAAATAGCGATTTCAAACAGCACGATCACGTGACCGTCAAAGCTGCGGTTTTAGAGGTTTTGACTGATCCAGGATCAGTTGTGTCACTTTTTTTTTTTTACATCTGGGGTTTTCCCCATGTTATGGTGGCGGCAAAGGCCAGCACGAGGGAGGGGGGTGGGGAGTACCGTCCAGAGCCGAGCCCAACTCCACAGATGCCAGAGCTGCATGTTCATGTTATTTTCCCTGTTTTATGTTTCCACACACAGCGCTGCTAGAGCCGGTAATAATGGCACCGTTGTTGAGCCGGGGACAGAGAGAGAGAACGTAGTTGAGTAAAGCCTGATTTATGCTTCTCCGTCTGCGTCAGTGCGGAGACACGCAACGCCATTATCCGTCCTTGCGTAGGGCTCCGGCAGGCACGCAAGTACGTACGGAGTCGAGCTCTCTTTTTTAAACATCTGTCGAACGAGACGATTACGCAAGCTTGTGATTGGTCAGGACGCTGCTGTTGTTTACAGCGCCGCCATTGCAAAGAGAGCCGAGGATAACTAGCGGCAGACACGGAGAAGCTTGAAGAATACCTCGCGAAAAAACTCCAAAAATATGAACGTTTCATCCTCTCGTGACTGGAGGAGTGAAAAGATGTGCAGCAAGCGTTTTATTTGTGGACGGAAATGACAGGAAACGTGGGTTTAGAGGTGGGAAGCGCATGAAGCGGTGGGAGAATGAGAGACAAATATGTCCATGTTAAAAGTGTCTTATGTACACAAAAAACACAATATAAACACACTATCTTGGACCGATACATGACAGGGTACCACAGAACAGCGCTACGCCCTCTGTTGCCCTGCTGGGCAATTGCTTTGCAATGTTCCCCAGGAGACGGAGAAGTATGAGAGCAAAACGCTTCCGTCAATCTGTGCGTGTCTGTCCCTTGCGGAGCTGACGGAGAAGCATGAACCAGGCTTAAGGGAGAGAGACACTCCTCCCACGTCGGTGCAGGTTCAGACTGATTTCTAAAGCTTGGTTTATGCTTCATCAGCGCGAGTGCGGAGTTGCGCACTTTAAGCTCAACTTCTCTTTTAAAAATGGTTTGAATGTTTATGAAGGCACAAGTTTGTTCAAACAAGCTAAGGCGTCAGAATGCGTGCATCTCTGTCACAGAGCTGACGTTTTAGTGAGGAAAAAATATCAGACGGCTTCGAAAACATGCAGCCAGCCTGCAGCGGTAATGCAGGGAAAACTGTGCATTTTTTATTTAATACATTTAAAAGCTATTTCTACCTACAGATTTCCTCCATGCATTTTTGGAGTAGAACATGTTTTTATAAATCTCCTCTCTAGATAAAAATCACAAGCACAAGTTGCTTCACACACACACACACACGCACGCATTAAAAAAAAGATAATAATGAGAGAAAATATGAATAGCTTTAACTGTTTTTATTGTATGATTAAATAGTAAATTTTAATGTGAATGATTTGTTGTACTAGATCCGAATTTAGACCATCTTTTCACTTAATCTACAGGATGGCTTGGCAGGCTTGGACTGTTGTTTGCAGAAAATCGTGAATTGAACCGAAATCACAATTTCTGCTAGAAAAATTGCAATTCAATCTTTTCCTAAAATTGTTCAGCCCTATACCCTGGTCACCCACATTCCTACGCTAATGATTTCTTTATGGCTATTTCTCTTTTCTGATTAGTGGATGTATCCTAATGTACATACAGTCTGACCTGACTTTGATTTGAATTTAAGTTTGCACCTTGCCACCTAAACAAATTCCTAGTAGATGAGCCTCTCACCTACATGGCAATCAATCTGATTCTGATTCTAATTGTAAACCAACTTCAGCTTCATATGAAAATGTAGTACATCTGCTAATGTATATTGTTTAAAACTAAATCAGATAAAAGTTAGTGGTCCAACACAGAAAAAAGGACTGGGAATTAGCAATAACCAAGATATCTAGAATGTTTACTACAACAACAACTTAGTGAACAACCAATATAACATGTTACACAGTTTGACTCACCTCATGACTTTGTTCGCAGTACGTGCCGAGTTACACAAAACAATCCACTAAAATACAAAGACAGGTGTTAATGTTGCTTGAAACTTATTTTGAAACGGTACATACTGAGGGTCATCGTGTAGCTAGCTAACAATTCTAGCTAACGTCATAATTTTCAGCAGCGCATAAAGGAAATAATTGGAAAAAGTAATGTCAATCATCGTTAAAAACTGAAATACTACTTTTACTCACCGTGTTAGTTACAACTTGATACCCATGAGCGTGTTTCCAAACGAAGAAAGATAATCAACCGTCGTGGTACTCGTGAGCGAGCAGTCTGGTGTAAGTACTAAGCTGTTGCGCATGTGCAAGGCTGCCGCTGTCGGTACAGAATCTGCTCGGGTGCAGACCTCGCAGAATTTTTTTTTTTAAATATAACTTTATTTAGCACATTTTGAACATACAATTGTAAGACATGAAACACATAAAGTATACCATTGTGGTATTACAACGAAGAATGACAAAAATAATGGAGACATGGAGAAAAAAGTAAACTAAATAAATAAATAAATAAATAAATAAATAAATAAATAAATAAATAAAAGAAAGGTTTGGAAGAGGTCAAGTCAATCGAACAGTTTCAGATGGTTGCAAATGTTAACGGACTTAAGAGCCTTGGTGTTTTTTGATGAGGAGATCGTCCTTATATATTGTTCAAGTTCCATTTTTAATACAAGAAGTTCAGGTTTTTTGCCGAGGACTTTGCTCTTGTGTATGTGAAATTTAGCCAAAAATAAAAACACATTTACAAAGAAGAAAGCATCGTTGTCCTTCTTATTAAAATTATGAAGACCAAAAATAACATCTTTGTAGTATAGTTGAAAGTTAGGGAGAACAGAGTCATTAATAAACTTGTGGAAGTCCTTCCAGAATTTACTTGTAAATTTACATGACCAGGACAAGTGAGAAGCTGTTTCAGGTTGCTCTTGACAAAAGGTACAACTTACATTTATATCAGCTATAAATTTTGACAAATATTGTTTGGTAGGGTAAAACTTGTGAATCAATTTAAATGTAATCTCTTTAACTTTGTTTGTTAAAAGAAATTTTTGTGGTGAGGTCCAAACTTTTTTCCATTAAATATCTGTTACAAAATTAGCCCAATAAGATATAGTTGATGGAACAGAAATCATTGTATCCTGAAAGAGAGTTCTTATTTTGCTATTCACCGACTTATGCGAGGAAAAACAAACGTCGCCAAGAGAAGAATGTAACACATCCGGGCGACTGACTGATAGTGGAGCGCTGTGTGAGCATCTGAACAACATAGACAGACCGGATGGGATGGCATCAAACACTATTGAGAATTCTCTAGGCGTTATTGGTATATTGTATTTCCTAAGGAATTCAGAGTAATTGTATAAAAGCCCTTTTTCATCAAATAACTGGCTAACCAAGATGATTCCATTATTAAACCAGTTATTTAAAAAAAAGTTTTATTTTTATAAATAATATTGCAGTTATTCCAAATAAAACAGTTTTGCAGACCTCGCAGAATAGCTCAGGGTCCTTCGACTGCCGATGACGTCACATTACTGCAAATCTACTCGGCTTTCACACACAATACATCAGTAGTTTTGTTAATAAATTCTTGTTTGTTGAAACCTAAATGATTTCTTTATAATTGTAATTTGTTAATAAAACACCATATTATCTTTGTTTTGTAAAGAATGTGAAACTGCATAAAACCAACATCGGACTGACAAAAAATAGAACAGTTCTTAAATGTGAAGCCACATCTGTTTGTATTAATGTGGAGTTCGTCTGTATATTTCCTTAGTTGGTATCTAAATACATTATTTGACTCTAAATATTGCTTGGTGTATTTCAGTAAAGTTCTTATGTTTTATTTTGCCCCATTTCATCAACATCAAGAGCTTTTGAGGGTCACCGTTTATCATTAGCTTATATTTTACATTTCATTTAGAAATTCAAACATATTTTCTCCAAAAAGTGTTGATTTTTGGACTACAGGACTACAACCGCTAAGGCTACGACCGCAAATTTGTTCTGACCAATCAAAATCATAACGTAACGTAACTTCCGTAAGCTTCATGTTCAGCCAGTCAACTACTTTGACGTCATCGGCAGTCGAAGGACCCCGAGCCGATCCTGCACCCGAGCAGATCCTGTACTGACACCGCCATACTGAATGGGTCTCCTCACTCTCCAAAGTCAAAGCAGAGTGGGCAACTATGTCCATTTCTGTGCAGCCTACGGTTCAAACAACCTGCGTGAGAAAACAGATCACGTGGGATTAATAGGGACCTCTCTAGCCTACCTGATAGAATTTTATATTTAAATGTATTTAAATTTAATTTGTTTACTTCTATGAAAATTTTAATTGTCATGCCATATCTTGTGTATGATTTTGTGCAAAAGCTTGATAAAATGTGTTTTTAATAAGCACCTTGCTCAGTATAAATGAATGCAGTGGGGTCAAATTGAGACCCATCTAAAATGGTGGCCGCCCACTACGGCAGCGCCAGTCCATGGGGTGTCTACCTATACGATGTCTGTACAAGGCTCTGCTACCAGTAGTGCGGAAAACAGTTAACGGGCATTATTAGTTTAGCTAGTTTGATTTATATTACATGCAATTCAATAATAAATGTTTGAGTATTCAACTAGTCATATTTAGTCATATTTAAATCTGTGGTTTTTGTTGTTGCTGTTTTCTAAAATAAAAACCAAATCAAAACTTGTACCAAAAGTGAACAGTTAGAAAGAAAAAAGCTACATCAGATGTTTATTTATCTTTAATCAGAATGTTTGATTTTTCTTCTTCTTCTTCATCAAAAATGTTTATGCTTGACTGGTACTACTCACATACAACGTATAATATTTTGTCATGTAATTAGCATGAAGAAAATCTTTGGTCATAAACTAAACCAGTGGTTTTCAATATTCCTCCTGTTATCCAGCATGTTTTTGTTGTTCCTCTGTTCCAACACACTTGATTCAGTGGTTTTTTTCAGCGGCTTATCAGCATCGTCTTTAATCTCCTGTTGATTAAATTAAAGTGTGTTGAAGCAGGGCAACAACTACAACATGCTGGATATATGCCAGTATTGAGAACCCCTTCACTAAACGCTCAGTCTATAGCACACAGAGTTATGGATAGTGGATTTCCACAAGGGAATATATAGATAAACAACTGTTACTAGTGGACATTCAGGGAGTGGAGTGTAGTACATTGTACAACCATCACTGCTACAAAAAATGTGATATAACAGGCAGTTTGGCCTGTTCCTCTTTGCAGCACATCTCAAATTAGAATTGTCAGCATTGGTACAGCCATTTAAGATCTCTTCAGAGATGTTCAATTAGATTTGAGTCTGGGCTCTGGCTGGGACACTCCAGGACATTCACTGAGTTGTCCTGAGAACAATCCTTTGTATCCTGGCTGTGTGCTCAGTGTCATTGTACTTCTGAGAGTGTTGCCCCAGTCTGAGGTCAAACGTATTCTGGAGCAGGTTTTCATTCATGATGCCTCTGTACTTTGCTGAAACAATATTTTACTCTATCCTGACCAGTCGACCAGTTCCTGCTGCTATAAATCTTCCCTCAGCATGATTTTTCCACTATCACGCGTCACTGTATTTATGGTATTTACATGTTGATGAGTGGTGCCTGGTTTCATACAAAACCACGCCTAGCATTCACACCTAAGAGTTCAATCTTTGTCACATCAGACCAGAGAATCTTGGTCTCTTGGTCTTGAGAGTCCTTCAGATGCCTATTGGCCAAACTCCAGATTTATAAATGAGGCCCCTGGTGGTTTCCAACCTTTTACTTTGGAGGCTACTGTGCTCACTGAGACCTTCTAAGCAGCAGAAAATGGTCTGTAACCTTCTCCATATTTGTGCCTTGACTTCACACTTGGTTTGTGCACTGACATGCACTGTAAACTTTGGGCACTTATGACGAACTTTACACACTGTTACAGTTTGAAATAGCATACAATGCATTACAGGTACAGAAAAATAACTAGCATGAAATACATTTAAAAAACGGTCAAAAACGTATAACACATAAGACTTAATCCTATATTTTGAATAAACAGATGTATGTCTGGTGTCACTGTTAGTGAAAATCAAACTTTAAACATCTCATTATTAAACCTACACACACATTCATAAATAAAATTTCTCATGTTCTCACGGTCTCTAATTCAGAGACACAGTGCTTCACAAACAAACGACTTGTGTTAGAATACATGGGCAGCTTTAAAACAATTCCAAAAACATTAGGGCATGTAGAGGAGTACTGGCCTAGAAAACCATCCTATTTATGTGAATATATAGGTGTTTACTTCTGAAACAGTATGTCTAGATTTTTAGGCTAGAGATTGTAATAACAAAGTATTATTGTATTGTAACAAGCTCTGAAACAGGGGTCACCAACCTGGTGCCCCACGAACCCTATAAGGTCATGTTTCCCAACCCTGGTCCTCAGGACACGCTGACTTGCATGTTTTCCATGTCTCTGCTTCAGTACACATGATTTACATTGCCTTCTGAGGAGGACATTTTTCTTTTATTCTTTATTTAAACAGGAAGGTCCTATTGAGATTAAAAACCAAGGGAGTTCTGGCCAAGACATGAAGTGCTGCAGATGCATGTTAATCACTCTTTCATTTAAGTCAGGTGTGTGGCAGCAGGGAAACACTGATGTTACATTGAAAACATGCAGGACAGTGTGCCTTGATGACCAATGTTTGGGAAACACCGCTATAAGGTGCCCTCAGGCCTGTTCCAAAGAGCCCAATTCACCCCTCATCAAACTCTAAAAGATTATTTTCTGTTGCTTTTTTAATAATTTCACTTTATTTCATTAAAAGATATCAACAGAGATGACTTACAGACCTGTAAGAACTACAGAAGAACAAAGCTAATGAGACATAAGGTGAAGCTCTGGGAAACAATGGTGGAAGCTATGGGTTAGGTCATAATCAGAATGGTTTGATGCAAAGAAAGTGTACTACATGCTACTTTTTCTTTAAGGATGCTGATGGAGAGGTACAGAGAAGAGCAGAATGATGTGAATTTTATCTTTGTAGATTTAGAGAAAGTGTATGATGTGCTGAGATAGCTGTGGTTCATGAGGTCTGGAGTGGCAGAGACGTCTGTTAGAGACGTGTGCTGTAGGAGTGACAGAAGAGTTCAAGGTGGAGGTGGGAATGCCTATTCATGCTTGCTTTGGTGATGGAAAGGCTGATAAATTAAGTTATGCAAGAGTCTCCATGGTGTTTGCAGATGACATAATCTGCAGTGAGAGCAGGGTGCAGGTAGAGAAGAAGCTAGAGAGGTGGTGATGAGTACTGGTGATGTTACTGTGAGTAGAAGTAAAAAAGGTAAAGTATTTTAATTACTAAGGCTCTATGGTCCAAAGCTATAGACAGTGTGAAAAGAGGTGTGTGCAGTGGGATGTGATATGTGATAACAATCAGAAAGACCAGACTGAGCTGTTTGGACATGTCCAGAGGAGAGACAGTGATGACAAACATAGAAAGATGCTGAGGTTGGAGCCATCAGGCAGGTGACTGAGAGGAAGACCAAAAATAACATTTATGGATGTGGTTAAAGAGGAAATTAAGTAAAGTGTGTGACGGTGGTAGACGTAGAAGAAAGTGCTAAATGGAGACAGACGATTGGCTGTGGTGACTTCTGAAAAGACAAGCCCTAAGAAAAAAAATATTTAATCACTTGATATAGATCTGGAAATGATATTAAAAAAACATTAAAATATGTTTACAAATAACTGAATGAAGACCAGACAAATTCAGTAAAAATGTTTAATAAGTGGGTACGTACAACTGGAAATAAATGTAAAAGTAGCTGAAGTTCATAGAATAAAGAAATACTGGAACTCTAAAAACATTCTGTTTAATTTACTCAATGCATCTTTTCTCATAATCATTTTTAAAGTAACTTTAAGTCCTATCGGTCCTTTTCAGGTGACGTAGCGGTTGCTGTGTCGCGTTGTTAGTTGGTCTTTACAGAATCAGTCATGTGGTCATGTCCAGACCGGTCCAGACCGCCTATTGCTTAAAAAAAATAAAAAAAATAGAACAGACGTCTTGTTCCTGGTAGTAAATCGCGGGAACTATCGAAGTAGAGCTGTGATTGGTTATCTAGAATGAAATGTTGTCTTTAAACCAATCACAGACACAGCAGATCCTGTTGGTTTCCTCCTCCCCACCCTTAACGATTAGGATCAGCTAGCGTTAAATTTATATGTCGATGGTTACGTTTATGCAGCACATGGTGGGTCAACAGAAAATGGACAATAATCAAAGGTAAGTTGCTGAAAGACTTTGAGAACATGCTACTTGAAGATTACAAAAGGTACAATTAGCATTTTTCTGGGTTGTTCCCGTTTTTCCTAATTGAAATATTAGAACTGTAAAATGACAATGCTCTGTACATGGCATCACGGGAAAATTGCCTAACAGACTTTTTCGGAAGAGGCTGAAGGTAGCTTAAGATTGTGGACATGGCTAAAGGTTAGTTACAGCCAATTTTCGTACCTCTGACCATCTATAACTGCCCTTTCAAGATATCGGCCAGAGGCAAATTTCCTTTGAAGCAAATTTCCTTTGAATGGCATGTGTAAAGTGGGATTAAAACTTTTAAGTTTTGGGGTTTTCACGGCTGGAAATTTAAGAAATGCCGATGTTTGACTGGCGCGGGAAAAATAGAAACTTCCGGTTTAATCCCTGGGCAGCTGTCGACGTTTCACAAGGAGCTGAAACAGCTACAGTGAACAACGCCCGACTCCGGTGTTTCTGCGTTAGCGTTATAGCAGAGAACAATGTGTCGTCAGATTGAGCTTTAAAGCCTCTGCGAGTCGCTCAGATTATGTTTTTCTACTCTGGGATGTGGCGACAGATTGGATTACCGTAGAAGTTAACGAACTCAAATCCTGCTAGCTGGATATCACTACCGGAGGTGCAGACATGACAGTTTGATGAAGACCCGCGACCAGAAGCAAAATCGGTACAGTTTGTTTACTTTGTGGCAAGTGGTAGTCATAACATAAATAAATTAAGGATAAATTCCAACAACGCCACCCTGGGTTAATCCCCTAGAGGGTAGAAGGCCCTTAAATTCAATCACTATGGGAACAGATGGCGTCTTTCCAATAAAGCAAATCTTTATTTAAATATCTAGGCTAAAAGCTTACAGATGAAGTGCTCAGTGTCCAGTTATCAGCAGTCAGTCCACAATAATTACACAGGCCGAGGGCAAACAAAGTTAAACATGAAAAATTTAAACAAAGAATAAAAATAATGAAACATACAAAAAAAAAAACTAGCAAAAGAAATCAGGATAATTCCTTTTAATCCTGTGGGCGTTCTGGTGGTTGCCCCATCAACCAGGCATTTAAAGCCCAACATCTAATTAAAACAAATGTAGACGAAACTGCAGTGATGCAGCCCCCTGGGCATACCACCAGCTCGGTAGATGGAATTGGTAATGGCAGGACGGCGAGATGGAGCAGCAGAGGAGAAGGCGCACCGCTGCCAACATCAGACGCTCCGCTGATCTATGTGGTACCGCTGCAGGCAAAACCGGATGGAAGAGAGTCTCTCGGGCCAACCAGCACAGGCAGCCACACTGCAAACAAACAAAACTGGCATGGTCCCCCTAGATCAGCACAACCTTCCCCAAGCAGAGGCGAGGACTTATGGACGTTGTTGCGCCACTGGATCAGATCAGCCTTCATACGGCTGATACACCCACACGGGCAGAGAGCTGACAAGGAGTACTTGGATGCAGTGTTAACCCTATAACCTCATGCGCAGCTCCATTCTGCGATCGCATGCTACAAACAAATTAAGATGAAGAAATGAGCATGAACTAACACCGCACAGGCAACACGGGAGGGAGAGTACTTACAATCGCATCTTGCAGTTGGAGTCTCAGTACCCCAGCACCTGAAGTGCCATACAAGAGCTGTCTTGCTGGAAGCAGACAGCTGCCTTTTATTGGATGGCTCACCCTGCCCTGCAATCAGTCTAATGTGAGCCACCTGGTTCTGTACTGGGATGGGACCAGACAAGATCTGTCTGTCCCATCACATTTTGTTAAATATTTAATTTCTGTGCTCCACCGGGAGCGCTAAACTGACGAGTTCTCAGCTGGTCTTAGCTCCAAATGTGAACCAATATAATTCTGTAATCTACAGATATGTGTGCTGCCAGTTTTACTGCTCCATGTATATATTGATATAACTCCGGAAAATAAAAACTAAAATACCTAGACAGCTCTAATCTGGTGGAGTTTTTCTGCACTAATTGCAAAACTATTAAAACCACCTTTGGGATTTATGAACGCTTTAACTGATTTTTGAAACTTAAATAAAATCAAATTGCATCATGTTTTTGTATGCTAGACCACAGTAAAACAGATGTAGTTTAATAATCACAGTACTTAGATATTTCAAACCTGGACTAGATTATTCATCACTACTAACAGAACAAAATATCTAGGTATTGTAATTTTCTATTCAGAAAACATACTAAAATCTGGCTTTATTGAAGTTTCACAAATCACTTAAAGCTGTCACAAATCCCGAAGGTGGTTTTAATATTTCTGCTAGAAGTGCAGGGTAAACTAGACCAGCTGCCCAAGTAATTTAGTTTTTAAGATCGAGCAGATTATAGATGCTCAGAGTAGAGAAAGATCGGGTTGCCCTTTTAGCCATTTGCCGAATCAGAAGCTGGAAACAGAAGCTAACGTCAGCCTAGTTCAGTTTACTATTTACATCAAAATCTGTTAGATTCAACTATGTTTAACATTTTAACCATTAATAATGGTGAGGGTGTTGAAATTCTGTTAGGAAACAATAAGTTAAAATTACTCTGACTGAAGTTTTCTTTTGCAAGAAATGACAGCTGCATAGATATGTTTGTTGCAGGTGCAAGAATATGGTAAA
>SSNQ01000401.1:419881-441763 GCA_006942095.1 Nothobranchius kuhntae
GATGCAGGCACGCTTGATGACTCCTCCATGCCTTCTCCATGAACTTCGTAATGCCCTCTCACTAAGAGGTCCAATGTACTGAAGCGTCCGTCATTACCAGGAAAAATGGCTACATTGCTGTCATCAGTAATATACAGACTGGTGCAATGAACCTTTGAAATAAGTAAAAAGTATTTAAAAATGTTCTCTGCACAGCAACATCAGTAAAACGCGTTTTAGAATAAAAGGTTACCTGGAAGATTCTGCTTATCTTTTCGGTCGTCATGTCTTCTTCCTTTAGAGTCAGCCGTTTTGTTCCTTTGAACAACACATAACTGTCCATGTTGGTTGGTTTGCTGGTCGGTGAATCTGACGGAGGACTGAAGCTAACGTTAAAGTTTCGAACACTAGCAAGAAAAAAAAACTTCCGGGTCACGTAACCCCGAATAACGAAATTTTAAAATCAAATTCGGTCCAGCGGCCATTTTTCCATATCTCATATTTGATCCGAGACTAGAATAGAAAATACGAAAAACACGACTTTTTTTCTTTTTTAAAATCTGTTTGTAAAACAAAAAACAAAAAAACAAATCATTTTTTCCTTATTCGATTGTTTGTTTTCAATCGAAAATAGAAAGAACGAATGATACACGGATTCTTCTCCATATTTGTGCCTTGACCTCACACTTGGTTTGTGCACTGACATGCACTGTAAACTGTGGGCACTTATGACGAACTTTACACACTGTTACAGTTTGAAATAGCATACAATGCATTACAGGTACAGAAAAATAACTAGCATGAAATACATTTAAAAAACGGTCAAAAACGTATAACACATAAGACTTAATCCTATATTTTGAATAAACAGATGTATGTCTGGTGTCACTGTTAGTGAAAATCAAACTTTAAACATCTCATTATTAAACCTACACACACATTCATAAATAAAATTTCTCATGTTCTCACGGTCTCTAATTCAGAGACACAGTGCTTCACAAACAAACGACTTGTGTTAGAATACATGGGCAGCTTTAAAACAATTCCAAAAACATTAGGGCATGTAGAGGAGTACTGGCCTAGAAAACCATCCTATATATGTGAATATATAGGTGTTTACTTCTGAAACAGTATGTCTAGATTTTTAGGCTAGAGATTGTAATAACAAAGTATTATTGTATTATTGTATTGTAACAAGCTCTGAAACAGGGGTCACCAACCTGGTGCCCCAGGAACCCTATAAGGTCATGTTTCCCAACCCTGGTCCTCAGGACACGCTGACTTGCATGTTTTCCATGTCTCTGCTTCAGTACACATGATTTACATTGCCTTCTGAGGAGGACATTTTTCTTTTATTCTTTATTTAAACAGGAAGGTCCTATTGAGGTTAAAAACCAAGGGAGTTCTGGCCAAGACATGAAGTGCTGCAGATGCATGTTAATCACTCTTTCATTTAAGTCAGGTGTGTGGCAGCAGGGAAACACTGATGTTACATTGAAAACATGCAGGACAGTGTGCCTTGATGACCAAGGTTTGGGAAACACCGCTATAAGGTGCCCTCAGGCCTGTTCCAAAGAGCCCAATTCACCCCTCATCAAACTCTAAAAGATTATTTTCTGTTGCTTTTTTAATAATTTCACTTTATTTCATTAAAAGATATCAACAGAGATGGCTTACAGACCTGTGGGAACTACAGAAGAACAAAGCTAATGAGACATAAGGTGAAGCTCTGGGAAACAATGGTGGAAGCTATGGGTTAGGTCATAATCAGAATGGTTTGATGCAAAGAAAGTGTACTACATGCTACTTTTTCTTTAAGGATGCTGATGGAGAGGTACAGAGAAGAGCAGAATGATGTGAATTTTATCTTTGTAGATTTAGAGAAAGTGTATGATGTGCTGAGATAGCTGTGGTTCATGAGGTCTGGAGTGGCAGAGACGTCTGTTAGAGTGGTGCAGAACGTGTGCTGTAGGCTTGACAGAAGAGTTCAAGGTGGAGGTGGGAATGCCTATTCATGCTTGCTTTGGTGATGGAAAGGCTGATAAATTAAGTTATGCAAGAGTCTCCATGGTGTTTGCAGATGACATAATCTGCAGTGAGAGCAGGGTGCAGGTAGAGAAGAAGCTAGAGAGGTGGTGATGAGTACTGGTGATGTTACTGTGAGTAGAAGTAAAAAAGGTAAAGTATTTTAATTACTAAGGCTCTATGGTCCAAAGCTATAGACAGTGTGAAAAGAGGTGTGTGCAGTGGGATGTGATATGTGATAACAATCAGAAAGACCAGACTGAGCTGTTTGGACATGTCCAGAGGAGAGACAGTGATGACAAACATAGAAAGATGCTGAGGTTGGAGCCATCAGGCAGGTGACTGAGAGGAAGACCAAAAATAACATTTATGGATGTGGTTAAAGAGGAAATTAAGTAAAGTGTGTGACGGTGGTAGACGTAGAAGAAAGTGCTAAATGGAGACAGACGATTGGCTGTGGTGACTTCTGAAAAGACAAGCCCTAAGAAAAAAAATATTTAATCACTTGATATAGATCTGGAAATGATATTAAAAAAACATTAAAATATGTTTACAAATAACTGAATGAAGACCAGACAAATTCAGTAAAAATGTTTAATAAGTGGGTACGTACAACTGGAAATAAATGTAAAAGTAGCTGAAGTTAATAGAATAAAGAAATACTGGAACTCTAAAAACATTCTGTTTAATTTACTCAATGCATCTTTTCTCATAATCATTTTTAAAGTAACTTTAAGTCCTATCGGTCCTTTTCAGGTGACGTAGCGGTTGCTGTGTCGCGTTGTTAGTTGGTCTTTACAGAATCAGTCATGTGGTCATGTCCAGACCGGTCCAGACCGCCTATTGCTTAAAAAAAATAAAAAAAATAGAACAGACGTCTTGTTCCTGGTAGTAAATCGCGGGAACTATCGAAGTAGAGCTGTGATTGGTTATCTAGAATGAAATGTTGTCTTTAAACCAATCACAGACACAGCAGATCCTGTTGGTTTCCTCCTCCCCACCCTTAACGATTAGGATCAGCTAGCGTTAAATTTATATGTCGATGGTTACGTTTATGCAGCACATGGTGGGTCAACAGAAAATGGACAATAATCAAAGGTAAGTTGCTGAAAGACTTTGAGAACATGCTACTTGAAGATTACAAAAGGTACAATTAGCATTTTTCTGGGTTGTTCCCGTTTTTCCTAATTGAAATATTAGAACTGTAAAATGACAATGCTCTGTACATGGCATCACGGGAAAATTGCCTAACAGACTTTTTCGGAAGAGGCTGAAGGTAGCTTAAGATTGTGGACATGGCTAAAGGTTAGTTACAGCCAATTTTCGTACCTCTGACCATCTATAACTGCCCTTTCAAGATATCGGCCAGAGGCAAATTTCCTTTGAAGCAAATTTCCTTTGAATGGCATGTGTAAAGTGGGATTAAAACTTTTAAGTTTTGGGGTTTTCACGGCTGGAAATTTAAGAAATGCCGATGTTTGACTGGCGCGGGAAAAATAGAAACTTCCGGTTTAATCCCTGGGCAGCTGTCGACGTTTCACAAGGAGCTGAAACAGCTACAGTGAACAACGCCCGACTCCGGTGTTTCTGCGTTAGCGTTATAGCAGAGAACAATGTGTCGTCAGATTGAGCTTTAAAGCCTCTGCGAGTCGCTCAGATTATGTTTTTCTACTCTGGGATGTGGCGACAGATTGGATTACCGTAGAAGTTAACGAACTCAAATCCTGCTAGCTGGATATCACTACTGGAGGTGCAGACATGACAGTTTGATGAAGACCCGCGACCAGAAGCAAAATCGGTACAGTTTGTTTACTTTGTGGCAAGTGGTAGTCGTAACATAAATAAATTAAGGATAAATTCCAACAACGCCACCCTGGGTTAATCCCCTAGAGGGTAGAAGGCCCTTAAATTCAATCACTATGGGAACAGATGGCGTCTTTCCAATAAAGCAAATCTTTATTTAAATATCTAGGCTAAAAGCTTACAGATGAAGTGCTCAGTGTCCAGTTATCAGCAGTCAGTCCACAATAATTACACAGGCCGAGGGCAAACAAAGTTAAACATGAAAAATTTAAACAAAGAATAAAAATAATGAAACATACAAAAAAAAACTAGCAAAAGAAATCAGGATAATTCCTTTTAATCCTGTGGGCGTTCTGGTGGTTGCCCCATCAACCAGGCATTTAAAGCCCAACATCTAATTAAAACAAATGTAGACGAAACTGCAGTGATGCAGCCCCCTGGGCATACCACCAGCTCGGTAGATGGAATTGGTAATGGCAGGACGGCGAGATGGAGCAGCAGAGGAGAAGGCGCACCGCTGCCAACATCAGACGCTCCGCTGATCTATGTGGTACCGCTGCAGGCAAAACCGGATGGAAGAGAGTCTCTCGGGCCAACCAGCACAGGCAGCCACACTGCAAACAAACAAAACTGGCATGGTCCCCCTAGATCAGCACAACCTTCCCCAAGCAGAGGCGAGGACTTATGGACGTTGTTGCGCCACTGGATCAGATCAGCCTTCATACGGCTGATACACCCACACGGGCAGAGAGCTGACAAGGAGTACTTGGATGCAGTGTTAACCCTATAACCTCATGCGCAGCTCCATTCTGCGATCGCATGCTACAAACAAATTAAGATGAAGAAATGAACATGAACTAACGCCGCACAGGCAACACGGGAGGGAGAGTACTTACGATCGCATCTTGCAGTTGGAGTCTCTCAGTACCCCAGCACCTGAAGTGCCATACAAGAGCTGTCTTGCTGGAAGCAGACACCTGCCTTTTATTGGATGGCTCACCCTGCCCTGCAATCAGTCTAATGTGAGCCACCTGGTTCTGTACTGGGATGGGACCAGACAAGATCTGTCTGTCCCATCACATTTTGTTAAATATTTAATTTCTGTGCTCCACCGGGAGCGCTAAACTGACGAGTTCTCAGCTGGTCTTAGCTCCAAATGTGAATCAATATAATTCTGTAATCTACAGATATGTATGCTGCCAGTTTTACTGCTCCATGTATATATTGATATAACTCCGGAAAATAAAAACTAAAATACCTAAACAGCTCTAATCTGGTGGAGTTTTTCTGCACTAATTGCAAAACTATTAAAACCACCTTTGGGATTTATGAACGCTTTAACTGATTTTTGAAACTTAAATAAAATCAAATTGCATCATGTTTTTGTATGCTAGACCACAGTAAAACAGATGTAGTTTAATAATCACAGTACTTAGATATTTCAAACCTGGACTAGATTATTCATCACTACTAACAGAACAAAATATCTAGGTATTGTAATTTTTAAACTACAGCTGTTTTAGTGTGGTCTATTCAGAAAACATGCTAAAATCTGGCTTTATTGAAGTTTCACAAATCACTTAAAGCTGTCACAAATCCCGAAGGTGGTTTTAATATTTCTGCTAGAAGTGCAGAGTAAACTAGACCAGCTGCCCAAGTAATTTAGTTTTTAAGATCGAGCAGATTATAGATGCTCAGAGTAGAGAAAGATCGGGTTGCCCTTTTAGCCATTTGCCGAATCAGAAGCTGGAAACAGAAGCTAACGTCAGCCTAGTTCAGTTTACTATTTACATCAAAATCTGTTAGATTCAACTATGTTTAACATTTTAACCATTAATAATGGTGAGGGTGTTGAAATTCTGTTAGGAAACAATAAGTTAAAATTACTCTGACTGAAGTTTTCTTTTGCAAGAAATGACAGCTGCATTGATATGTTTGTTGCAGGTGCAAGAATATGGTAAATTAAGATTTAATCCAACGACTGATAGTTGGAGTCCATTTTAGTGCAAATATATAAAGATAAAATTAGCTAGTCCTTTCTCAAACATTTTCCATAAGTCTGATATTGTTGTCTGATTTCAGATATGAAGAAGCCAGCAGGAGAGCAGCAAGTCTAATACAGGATGCTGTTCAGTGCCTCATTCCTTTGGTGACCGAGAAACAATCAGAGAAGCAGTCTTACCAGTGTATAGCTGCTACTCAAAGGGAGGAGACAAAGAATGCAATCAATGAAAATGATCGTCCCTTTCACATGTTGAGCCCTCAGCCGTGTACCTCGTCTATCAGCGCGCCTCGCTTTGCTTCCACTGAGCCTCCTCCTTACCCTGGACCATCAAGACAAGATATGATTAAGTCCAGGATGTCTGCCTTATTTAGGCCATATCCTAAACAAACGGGCCCTAAGAAACTCCACTTAAAAAGAAAGTATGAGACGCCTTGGTCCCATGACTTCTTCTGCCTCTCTGATCCGGAGTCTGACATGTCACCACCTCTTGAGGAGCGATGCATTCTCCAGACTATGGGTTTGGGTAGAAGAAAGGTGACCTTCCCAAATAATAATGGGACACACAAAGATTTTGTTGAAAATCTCACCAATGCATACCCTCAGCTTATGGATGCAGGGGGCTTTAAGTTGATGCGGTGTGGACGGAACAGAGTGTTGTTCGACATACCAATGCCCTCCTCAGGTTACAGTGTGAGGTATTTGAGGTTGGAGAGTGGCCTGAATAAGGCCTTGGCCTACATTGTGCCACTTCAAGGGAAGCTTGCCCAAATCAACGAACACAAACCAAACAGTTCAATGGAAAGAATCATATTTTGTAATTATATTATAAATATATAATTTCTGTGTTTTGTGGGGGTGGGGGGGTGGGGATGGTGGTGGTTGCGCACTCCATCCTGCAACGCTCCTCCGTGAGAGCGGTGGTGGGGGTGGGGCGTTGCACTCGTTCTGCACACGTTCCGCTGCTGTTTCTCACCAGTATCAGCTGACGGAGGGCTATAGTTTCGTTGCGCCATTCATGTCTCTGAACACGGTAGGGTCGGGGAGGGGGGCAGGGCATGACGCTTAGCGTGGCGGGTGGCCAAGCAAAGCCTGGCTGGCCGCCAGACTTATAAAGCGCTGGGGGAAACCCTGCATTTTGTCTCTCAGTCAAAAGGCTTCTTCTGTTCTAAAACTTGTTTTGAGAGTAGGAGGCTTAGAAGTTGTGGTCAGAAAGAAACACTGATGCTCCAATGAATTTTCTCTCTTAAAAGTAAGAGAAATATATTTTCTGTCTAAAGGCAAAGTTATGATTCTATTACAAGATGATGTGGATTATGTCATTAGCACTCATAGCTGCACTGAAAAATTTACAGCCAATCCATGCGATTTGTATCAACAGCAAAAAACTTGATTGTAGCATCCCTAATTTTAAGTGATCAAAGTTATTTTAAAGGTTGAATGTAGAATACAAACTTCAAAGTGACATCTAGTGTGTGGACGTTGTAGTTACAACAATGCAGCAAAGTTTTCAGCCGTTGGGATGTCAGGCTCACTGCTGATATGTGAAGTGACCAACCAGCACTATGTCCAGTGACAACCTTTATGGTCACTCCTCTTCTGAGAACGATAACATCTTCTGGGCTCAGAAGCAGAAGCTTGACTTGCCAAGTCAGCCATTTTCCACAGGGCCAGCCTCGCTGTGTAAAGCAGATTGTTTATCGTATTTGACCACCCACTATGGGGACCTCAATAGGGAGTCTAAGTCACGCCCATCTACTTCTGGACCACGGGCCCCTTCAAAACAAACATGGAGAAAACAAAATGAAAATGGCTGTAAGTTCAGCAAACTTCAAATCCTTCCTTCAGGAGAAAAGAACCACCATAAATCTGGCCATGTGGTAAGTAGCAGCTACGCTAAATGAGAGGAGATTCTGTGGTGACGTCATATTTGCATCTGATTTGTAGTCATGTGATTACAAATTTTTACAAGCTGATAACTCTGAAAGTACATGACTGGCATGTTTGAAAAGCCTATAATTACTTTTAATTTAAATTGCAGCACAACATATGTGTGATGCAGGGCATGAGGTAAAGCGGATTAGAAAATAGCTTTTTTAGCCCCGTTGACTTGCATTTACTGGACAATCTAAGTTCCTACCCTCACCTAGTCACTAGCTTTGGGTAGTGACTGAAAGAACAAGATCCCAGATACAAGAGGCCAAAATGAGTTGTCTCTGTAGGGCTGCTGGGCTCTCCCTTAGAGATAGGGTTAGAAGCTCGGTCATCCGAGAGGGGCTCGAAGTAGACCCGCTGCTCCTCCGCATCGAGAGGAGACAGTTGAGGTGGGTCGGGCATCTGATTAGGATGCCTCCTGACGCCTCTTTGGTGATGTTTTTTGGTCGCGTCAAACCCGGAGGAGACCTAAAGGGAGACCCAGGAAACATTGGAGAGACTATGTCTCTCACTTGGCCAGGAAATGCCATGGGATTCACCCGGAAGAGCTGGTCCAAATGACTGTGGAGAGGGAAGTCTGGGCCTTTTGACTAAGGCTACTGCCCCAGCAACCCGACTATGGATAAGCGGAAGAAAATGGATTGATGGATGGATAATTATATTTTAAGTATCATGCCATACCATATGTCTGGTTTTGTGAAAAAGCAATGAGATTGGTTTTGGTTCTACAAACCAACACTATGGGGTGCTAAAAGCAAGCCAAAATGTTTCACCTTTAAAGTAGAGCTTTTAAAGGAAATACATTACATTCATTCTGCACACCTCTAAACGCCCCGTGGTATTATTCTTCAATTATGTAGCATTTTATTAAATTGTTTCATATTCACCATGTAAATGCAAAAAGAAAACACTGCTAGTTCTTTGTTAATTAGAATTAATATGTTTAAATATGTGGGACAGTTGTGGAGCACAATTTTTATACGGTTATAACTAGGTTAAAAGGCAGATATCATACAGTACAGTTTAAAAAGCATTTTGATCAATGAAATGACCCAACATATTTTCTATTGAAGGACACTTGTGCTGGAGAAGTGCAAGTCTTGCAAAGAGGACATCCCCCTTTATAAGCTTGAGAATCACTTCAACGAATGTGAGGGGTATGTGTATTCATGTGTTAAGGTTCTTAACATGAGAAAAGGCTAAATACAAGAATAAACTTGTAAATACATTTCATTTTTTTGTTGTTGTAGTGAAGTGATGTTCATAGCCTTCAGACTTTTTCAGACTTTAGCTTCACCTCTGCCAGTGCGCCCCTGGGCAGCTGTGACTACAATGTAGCGCATCTCCACCAGTGTGTGAATGTGTGTGTGAATGGATGAATGATACACTGTAGTGTAAAGCGCTTTGGAGTCCTCTGACTCTGAAAGGTGCTGTACAAGTGCGGGTCATTTATCATTATCATTTATCACTTTTGATATTTAAATGTATAGAATAGCTACAATTATTGTTATTTAATTATTTCCATTTTCAATAATAAAACTTCCTTCATAAAGTGCTGTTATAAACAGCTTTCAAAAGTGTTATACAAATCGATATTTTTGTATTTCCTCAATCTAAAGAAATTTTTACTGTTAATTAATTTAATGTGCTGTTGTTTTCAGGTCATGCATTGACCTAACCGATGAAAAGGATGTAGAGACTGAAGGTGTGACCGAGAGTGAAGAGGATGATGTGGAAGTATCCGAGGAGACAAGTGAAGAAGAGCTTGATAATGTGACAGTTCAATCTGCACTTGAAGAGTCTATATTGTAAGTATTCATTTTATGAGTCATCTATGACTGAGTTAGGGCTGCTCAATAAATCTAATTTTAATACCAATTACGATCTGAGTTTTGAACGATTATAAAAACAAAACAAGCCGATTATTTGCTCCTCCCTCTTGTGCTGCCCCGAGTTGCAAATCAAGCGCTCCTCCCACAGTGTTGCCAACTTAGCAACTTTGTCGCTATTTCCAACAGCTTCTCAGACTTCCTTCTTGACTTTTTAAACCTTCAAAGTACATAGCGATAAACCCAGAAATTTTTCTGGTAACCCTTAGCTACTTTCTGGATAATTGTTGTCGACATTTACTGTAAGTCAGCAAAACACCCTGCCCGCGCCCCGGACTGTTCTTCAGGACATTAGGAAAGGGAATGATGTAGTGATGTGTCGGTCGCTAAAGACACGGCTCTCAGAGCCGGCTTTCTCTTGGATCAACCAGAGTGAGTGGCACATGTGATAGGTTGAAATGTTCTAATTACTGTTTACTGTGTTTACCAGTATGTGTGATTTAATGAATAATAAGAAACGGGTTCATTATTGTTTATATTTGCATTGTTTGTCAGTACTTTTTCCGTTATGCATCTTAAACTTCATTGCAATGTAGTCGTTGTAGTAACGAAGTGTGGCCACCGGAGGGAGTCTAGCGCTAGTGAGCTTTAGAAGAGAGCACGACCTTCCTGACTCATTCAATACACGTTTGAGCAGAGGGAATAACGTGTCCGTGTTTCTTTTATCATTCACTCCCCTTTTCAGGTAACATTGTATGCATGAGCACACCTGTACTGTAAGATGTAACCAGACCAATGGAACGCTCGGAAATGCACTGTGTGGTAGATTTGTTGTTTACTATGTTTTGGAGCTGTTGAATAAGGTTTAGCCACCGTTAGCCGTTAGTCCATAGCCGACGATGCTAACTAGTTAAGAAGATGACGGTTGGCACTTTTCACTTGTTTTCATTGTGATGACTCTGTATGAATTTGAGTTGAATTAAGTGATTCAATACACGTTTGAGCAGAGGGAATAACGTGTCCGTGTTTCTTTTATCATTCACTCCCCTTTTCAGGGGATTTACACACACACCGTACCTGCAGGCTGCTGAGCTGCTCAAAGCAGTAAAATATGAGCGTGCGTCACGCTAAACACACGTGCAGCTTGCCCCTGATTGCTGCGAGACTGCGTTGGGGGTTGCAGCGCACCTCTGATCGCTGTGGTTGGGACAATTGTTACTTTAACTGATGGGACCTGTCAATAAATAGGTAGAAATAGATAGAAATAAGTTCCTCACGTTGATAAATAATAATTAATCTCTCTGAGACTGAGGACATGTTGCTAGTGCACTCTACTACAGCACCTTGACAGGACAAAATAAATATTATGCAAGATTTTGTGAACATCACTAAACATATATGTTTTAATGTTTTTATTTATGTTATAAATGTCAAAGTATAATTCTTGCAGTCAGTAGTTGCAAGATATTGGTATTTGGGTCTGTACTGGTTAGACTTAAATGAGTTAAACCAAGGTCTATAGCCCTTGGGTCATAAACTATGAGCAATTATATTGGTCTTTTTCTACTAGGAATCAGGAGTTATTTGTTGTGATTATCTTGTTTCATTCTTTTTCTTATTTATTTTTGTCCTGATTGTGCCCTGAGCAAAATCCGAATAAATAAACAAATAAAATCAAAATTAATTGAAAATTGTCTTAAATAATTGAGATCTCAATTTCAGTCACAATAATGGTGTAGTGGTCACACTTTATAGCGTGACGACTGCAAATGAATTATGACCAATAAGATGTGATGATTCCATATAAATATGAAATATCAACTTGATTGATCTTTGAACATTTAATCAGAGTATTATAGTTACTTTTACTTTTTCAGGGACCATAAACACACTTTGTATTAATTCAGACAGAGTCAGGTATATATTTAAAAAGGAATTTTATTCTTTTCTAAACTAATGATTATGCGTGACAAGATATGAATAATGAGATGTGATGGAGTGGATATGCGGTGATGGAATGTGAGGTGTAGGTGGTGTGATGTAAGTTAGATGTATATCAGAATCTTTGTATCTGAAAGAAATTGTGAAATCTGGGGGTAAAATAATTTGTTGTCTGCTATAAACTAGAGTTGATTATTATTGAAATAGCATCAGACCCAATCTGTTGTGTCTTCAAACCCTGGCGGAGACCCCCCAGCAGATCCAGACTGTCAGAAGTCGGGTGGACCTCACGGCACCTGAAGCCAATAGATTAACTTTGATGCGACCCGTCCAGTCTTGAGATGTCTCCAGGTCACAACAGTAGCTGGAATGCTTGTCTGCGTCCAAAGTGGATGTGGCTCTTAGGGAGCCGTCTGGCTGTGTCAGCTTGCAGCGTGCAAACAGGCAAAAGAGATATCTCAAGGATGCTTGTTCCGAATTGGCCGGTTCGGAACTCCACTAGAAACTGAATCCCTCGGGAAGTAATTCTTGTTTTATTAAACTACAATGTTATGATTTATGGCGTATTCTGGCAAGTCCGAATTTGACAAGTTTCTGGTTATTTACCAACATTCCTCAGAAAGCCACGCCCTCCTTCAGATACAAAAATGTTTTTAACCTTAATATGTATCTTTTTGCAACGTGTATGAGTAAACAATGATTAACTTGTTAAGTCAAACACAGTGATTTGAGATATAAATGGATCATTGTAAGAACAATATTCATTTCAAGTTCATTGATTTAAGCACAGATTATTCAAACATTTCATTTAAACATCTTGTTCATTCATCACATGATTATTTAGCATATAAGTTGTAATGCCTTGTAGGATTCGTGTGGATTCACTTTTATTCAGAGTGAGGAATCCAGCAGTACGACTTTTAGCAGAGAGAAGGGCTTTTGTGGGAGACCTTGGCAGTTTATTTATGTCTGCGTTGAACAATAAGTGAGCAAAAGGTTGATTTGTGCGTCTGGATCCTCTTGCTCGTGCAACCTTGATTTTGCAGCTCTGGCGTGCATGAAAGGTTATTGTGTCAATTCGATGGTGAAAATTGACCCTTTAGATTCATTACAATCGTGATTATCAGTTTTGCCATAATCGAGCAGCCCTAGACTGAGTCAACTATTCACACCTGCAGCTTGACTTCTGTGTCATTTAAAAAAAGACTATTACCTTTGTCAAGGATAGGGGGATATTTGTTAAATAATTAAGGCATTGAATGCCAAATTCAACCTGAAGAACTGGTACACCTTAGACTCATGAGCATAATAATTTGAATAATATCAGGCCAAGTAACAATGCTCTCTCTTTGAATTAAGCACAGTTGTGTTTTTATATGATTATTAATGTTATTTGAGAAATACAGACTTGCTACACAGTGAATATATGATACATTTTTGTGGTATTAAAAACACAAAGATTTAATGTTATTATTATAAAATATTTATTAGGACGCTGAACCAAAATGTTCCTGAGCCAGCTGTTGAGGATAAGGACACTCCAGGCACAAATGAGCGGTAAGAACAAAGCACATAGTTTAAACATTCTTCTTTTTTAGTTTTGCATTGTGAGGTATTATTTGAATTTAATTAGGGATACTTAATCCGATCACGTGATTAAAAATCGACCCCAATCACATGATTTTCAAAGTATCTTAATGGATGCAAAAAAATAAATAAATCTGCTTCAACATTGGAACAAGAAATATCTTTTAAATTCATCCTGTGATAGACACTTTGAAACTTAACGACAATGGCTTAGTTTTAATTTTTACAAGTTCCACTACATCAGTATTCATTGTCTGTTAGACGACAACACTGTAATGTCACACAATTTACAGTGGGTGCAAAATTCAGAAAACATAACATGTAGCGGTTAGCTAGGTAACGTCTCTTCAGGAGAGAAAAATGTCTTCCGTTTGGACATATTGTAAACCGGACAGTGAAGTCGGTGTAACTGACCTTTGTAATGTGTGCATACTGGGTACTTCCTGTGGTAGAAAATACAGAGCTGCATGATCTACCGCCTTTCTCTTTTGGCTTTTTACTTAACCTTAACCCTTACCCATCGTTTAAATTTTCTAACGTTAAAGTCATTTGAGCACAAAAAAATGCTTTGTGAAGTAAGGGTTAAGGTGTTGCCAAAGCAAATTACCATTAAGTCCCAGTTTGCCACAAACATTGCCAGTTCTAGGTGGCAACTTGGGCAAAAACACTGAGCCAGCCAGCATTGATTTTTATTTCATTTACTTTTATTTAACCAGATGAGTCGATTGAGAACTCATTCTCATTTACGACGATGATCTGGCCAAAAAGCAGCAGCAAAAGACACGTAGTTAGCTTCGAAAGATATGTTGATAAACAAAGATAAATTGCTGAGGAACTGCAAAACATCAGGGTTCGTTGTCTCTAGCTGCGTCAGAGCTGCTTGCGGTAGCTACACGTGTTGTGCAGAGTAAAGCGAGCCTGCCAGCCGTGGCGTTGCATGCCTTCCCCAAAATGGGAACACTCATCACTCGATACAGCTGTAAATTGAAGACATAAAAAATTGTAAATGTGAGCAATGATTCTGCTTTTAAATATTCATTATATGAACAAATTTATCAATGTACTTCGTAAACCAGTGATTTTTGGTGGTAAACTAATGAAAATACAAATACAAGAAGAAATAAATATATAATTGATAATAAAAAAATTTTTGGACAACTTGTTTTCTTCTTATTTTTATGCATTGCTCAAGATCAGGACTCAATAATGGCAAATACTCTAAATCTTAAATTTGGGATAAAAAAATGTAACTGGAATATACATATTATCCACACCTTCATTTCCTCACACTTGGACAACCCTCCTGTTCCTCAGTAGTTTTTTGTCATGCTGCTGTTTCTGTTAATTCTGTCTTTCTTGGGATCCTGTGATTACCTTTTTGTAATTCATTTTCTTTCTTCATTCACATATTTTACTTTTTTTCTCCATTTTTACATCACAAAATATGTTTTAAAATAATTGCTTTTTTCTCTGTTTTGTTCTTGTGAAGCACCTTGTGATTTTTTTTCTAGTGAGGCGCTATAGAAAAAATGTTTCTTATTCAAAACTGGGTGCAGCAATGATTCACACCTAACTTAGTTCTATTTGTGCTTCATTTTTTTTATACAGAAACATTGAGAATATTCTCAAAGAACTGGAGAAGGCAATTGAATATGGAGATGAAAGTCCTGCATCGTATGTAAGTGTGTGCAGATCTCGGATCTGGATGGGTGCAAGACTGGCTCTTAGCCGGAAGTCATTTCAACCTCATTGGCGCATCGATGTCAAGTTCATGGACGATGTTGGAAAAGCTGAAGGAGCAGTTGATTCAGGGGGACCAAAGCGGGAGTTCTTCACCCTTGTTTTGGATTATTTGCATGGTAGTGAGCTGTTTGTAGGACCAGAAAACAGCAAATTCATATCTTACTGCAGTTCAGGTGAGATGCATATTTAGTAATTATTTGACATGTCAAAATCAAGGATGTATTAAATGTTATGTTGGTTTTTCAACAGTCATTTTAGCCACAAAAAATATGAACAGTATTGCAGTAGTAACATTAGGGGTGTGCTGATTCACAATTTATTCGATGCATCGCAATGAGACGTGCCAATTCAATACTGATTTGTAATCTTTCATAAATGATTATAAATAACAACTGCCACAAAGTGTGGAAGAAACATGAAAATGAAGCATGCGACCTGGACACTTAAGGGGACTGATCAGCAGTAAATAACAAAACAGCAATGAACAGCTGTTTCTCAGTTCCATTGTTGGTTCTTTTTTAAAACACAGGAAAGGTTTCTCTTTACCTTGCTGACAGTTTGGTTTGCCGACAGCAAAACATCCTCAGAGCTGACGCTGTGCAGCTCCTGTCAGCAAGGTAAAGAGAAACCTTTCCTGTGTTTTAAAAAAGAACCAACAATGGAATTAGAAGCCAAACACAGAAAGAACATACCAAGGAAGCTGTTTCTCAGCTTCAGCCACTGATGGAATTCACTCATCAGGACTAAAGGACAGTTGTGTAAAGCTAAAGTAAAATACACCAACAACTCTACCAACATGTGACAGCCCCTTACATGTTTACAGTACGGATTAGATGAAGAGAAAAAGCCGGTGGTTGTTCATCCTAACCAGCTAACTATCAAGTAATGATCAATAAAACTGTCCCGCAACTCCAACCTCTTTCATAAAAATTGAAAATATACGTATCTACCTTATAAGCTTCTTTTATACATTTACCTTATAAAGCTCATTTGTATTACTCTATGATATGTACACTTGCTTAGTTAGTCAAGGCCTCTACACAAAGATTTACAGCAGCATGTTCTGTTCTGCAACCTTGTAGGGAGTGAGCACATTCCAGCTCCTCTCACTCTCCTCTCGGTACCGGTGAAATGTATCTCCATGTATCAGGATGTTCCTAGTAATCTCAAGGATGCATGTTCTCGTGATGAATTCACTGTCCACTAACAAGGCTGTTATTCTTTACCTGTCATAATCATTGACGTATGTACATGGCAAACTACGTATGTAACATTCCTGTAATCTTCAATAAAAATCAGCCGTTTTCAGCAGAACGGCGAGAGTCTGTCCGAAGCAACTGNAAACATGAAAATGAAGCATGCCACCTGGACACTTAAGGGGACTGATCAGCAGTAAATAACAAAACAGCAATGAACAGCTGTTTCTCAGTTCCATTGTTGGTTCTTTTTTAAAACACAGGAAAGGTTTCTCTTTACCTTGCTGACAGTTTGGTTTGCCGACAGCAAAACAACCTCAGAGCTGACGCTGTGCAGCTCCTGTCAGCAAGGTAAAGAGAAACCTTTCCTGTGTTTTAAAAAAGAACCAACAATGGAATTAGAAGCCAAACACAGAAAGAACATACCAAGGAAGCTGTTTCTCAGCTTCAGCCACTGATGGAATTCACTCATCAGGACTAAAGGACAGTTGTGTAAAGCTAAAATAAAATACACCAACAACTCTATCCAACATGTGACAGCCCCTTACATGTTTACAGTACGGATTAGATGAAGAGAAAAAGCCGGTGGTTGTTCATCCTAACCAGCTAACTATCAAGTAATGATCAATAAAACTGTCCCGCAACTCCACCCTCTTTCATAAAACTACAGCATTACTTGGCTGCAAAGCTGAGGCAGCACCAGGGGGGCGTTTGTTCGTTTATAAGTGTTCGATCTGTGGCAGTAGTGTGGTGCGAATGCGATCGTGTATTTTTAATAAGATTCCACAATAGCGGTATAAAGTGGGTGTGGGGGTAGTCTCTATCACAGACTTCACTGAATTGAAATTTAATTGTGAAGTAGCTAATGATTGCACACCCCTATTTGACATTGCATTAAAATTTCACACCATTGCTAAAATAAAAAAATGTTATTTCTTCACTGTCATCTGTTCTAAGTGTATTTCACAAAGCATAGTTTTTTTATCTTTAATGTTCCTCACACCACACACAAACTCTACCTTTGTAGCTATGGAAAGAGATGACTACTTCTACGCCGCAATGACCATTGCAATGTCTCTAGTGCATGGAGGACCTGCTCCCCGGTTCTTCTCCAGAACTCTATTCCATGCACTCACAGAGTCACCAGAGATGACAACGGTGACCATTGACGAAGTTCCAGATTTGAAATTGAGAGAAGATCTACAGAAGGCCAGTATATAAATACACATGTTTATGTATATAACATACATTATTTGGTGTATAAACATATATCACAATATTTTATAGGTTTGTTCTGGTGAAGTTCCTGAGAACCTTGAAGACACCATTGACTTGGCAGGGTCACGACGCAACTTGGCAACACCTGAAAATGCACAAAAAATGGCTCTGGACACTGCACACTGGTACATCTTTGGCAGAACACGGTCTGCATTTGAGAGGTAATGATAGTACACACAACCTTGTGCTAGTGACTATTAAAAGCAGAACTCACAACAGTCATATTACTTACACTATTTTACTTTATACCAAACACACACCAGATGCAAATTCTTCAAACAGTGCCCCAGTGATTCAGAATCAGAAGGGTTTTATTGTTATGTGTGCATGAAATCACAACATTAGGTAATTGCTGCGGTACTTGGTGCAAGAAAAAATAAATGATTAGCAAAAATTAGAATTAAGAAAGAAACCCAATGAAAAGATAAAAATATAATATTGGCAATAATTAGAGAAGCGGGTACTATTTATACAAGACAGTCTAGGTACTGGTCAGAGCAGATCAGTTGAGGTGCCAACACAACACAGGGTTATGTGACTGAAGCAAAGCAACTGGAGTGGGCAGCTCTATGATTGACATTCCTGGCTCCGACCACATGGGAAGAAACTGTTCTTGCCAGATGGGAGTGAATCCCAATCCTGGCCCTCAAGGCACATTGCCCTGCGTGGTTTAGATCAGACTCAATTCTGGGCCTTGATTACCGGTATCCAGCATGTTTTAGTTTTAACCCTGATTCAAAACACCTGATTTCAATCAGCAGGTGATTAACAGGCTTCTGCAGAGCCTGATGAGATGCTGCACAGGATCAAGTGTGTTGTAGCACAGAAACCACTAAAACGTGCTGGATACTGGCCCTCGAGGCCCAAACTTGAATAGCCCTGATTTAGATGTTGCCTGGCTATAAAGACACACAAAGTTTTGGCTTTAACACCCTCTGGTGTTGTTTTAATTCACTGTTATAAAAACAAACTGCTGTACTCTCCTCCTCGTGTGCTGTTTTCAACACTTAATCTAACCGCTGAAATGTCTCCTCAGCCTTCAATGTTTTCTACAGGAGCGATTCATCACTAAGTCAAACAAATCAGCTGTGATCACACAGGGAAAGATTTGAAAACGTGCAGGAACCACACTCCTGGATGCACACTCCAGCACTAGCATGTCAGCTTGCCCATAGCTAGCTGACCATAGGTCTTGGTACTGACATACAAGTCCCTACAAGGAATGGCTACAGCATTATCTTGTCAGCCTTTTGCATAGACATGCCCCTTCGCGGGACCTTTGCTCTGATGACAGGGAGCTGTTGATGTTTCTGTGCACCAAGTGCAGGTCACGAGGGGACCGTGCGTTTTTCTGGTGTTGGCTCATACACTTTGAAACCAGATGCCTTTGGTGGTGCGCCAGTCACCTCCATTGATGGTTTTTAAAGACCCATTTTTATGTCAAGGCATTCCAGGATTAGCATTTTTTTAACTTGGTTTTGTTGCCCCTGCCTCTTATTATTTTTACTGTATTTTATTGTCTGTTTTAACTTCTCTCTTTTAATATTTCTATGTTGGTTTTACGATTGTTACACTTTATTTAAAGGTTTTATGTTTTATTTGTGTTGTGTTCAGCACCTTGGATCCGTCATGGAATCTTATAGAATGAATGAGATGAAATAGACATGTAAATGTAGACCCTTATTACACACTGGATCACTCTCCAGGAAACTCGTTTTGGTCGCTTGTATCTGCGATCTCATTCTTTCTGTCACTACCCAAAGCTTGTGACCATAGGTGAGGGTAGGAACGTAGATCGACTGATAAATCAAGAGCTTTGCCTTCTGGCTCAGCTCTCTCTTCACCATGACAGATCAGTACAACGCCTGCGTCACTGCAGAAGCAGCACCAATCTGCCTATCGATCTAGCGCTCCATCTTTCCCTCTCTCGTGAACAAGACCCCGAGATACTTAAACTTCTCCACTTGAAGCACTAATTTTCCTTTCTTTTTCAGTTTCATATTCACCAGCCTTTGTTAGCACTCCACCTTCTAGTAAATTTAGCTGTCTGTTGTAACCTCAAAGTCAGCCACTCCTGCAAGATTTGCAATGGGATCTTTCAGGATCACAATCTCATTACAGGGCTGTAGTTCAAAGCCCTTTATTTAACTGGATCTACGCTGGATTTGGATTTTATAGCATTTTCCCAAAAGCTTTGGCTATTACTAATCTTTGTTTTTGTACAAAGATTTCATATAGCACGTTACAATGTTAGCTCTTTTTTTTTATATATATTAATTTGAAAATCACTTGCTAAATATATTTTGTCATGCTAGGTTCAAAGATGGCTTAAAGACCCTGGGTGTTTATTCTGCCATGATGGAAAACAAGGAGTTCTTCTTGAAGATCATGTGTCATCACGACAACCGAATAACAGCCGAAAACATCAAAAATGCATTCAGACCTGTGCTACACACCCCTGGGTCCAACAAGCGTTCCACTGAGAACTTGATACTCTGTCTGTGGGAAAACTTCATCTTGGAAGCAGAGGGTATGGGAGGCATACTAAAAAAATGAGAATATGATGCAAAGTCCATTTATTTCAGTAATGTTTCATAAATTTTTGAGATGTTTAATGTGGGGTTTTCATCAGCTGTAAGCCATAACATTTTGTTACAGTTATAACAAATAAACAGTTGAATTATCTGGATTTGCATGGAATGCGTCTACTCATAGATTTGTTTCACCTTTAAGTTGAATTACTGACATAAAGTAACTTTTGCACCAGATTCTCATTTTTCTAATTTCACCTGTACGTTGTAAAAACACAAACTGGTTTTATTTCTGCTTTGTTTTTGTTTCTGAAATAGAACAACTCATAACAATTTAACCTGGAAGATAATAAAAAAAACAACTAAAATTTACATGGTTAGGCCTTTTTAAAAACTTTATTACATTTTTATGCATTATATTTAGAATGCCACTTTAACCCTACAGTTTATGAATATACATGCTTATAGAAACAATGCTTCCAGTACTTTCCAACATTATGTCATTTTTTCTTTATTTTGTAGATGAAGATTCAGATGTCTCGTTGGAGATGATCCTGTTTTTCTCCACTGGCTTGAAATCCTTTCCTCCACTTGACCTAAGGCCCAGTCCAACTCTGTGCTTTCTACATGATCCTGAGGAATGTGGGGAGTTTTCCAAATACCCAAAAGCTAACACATGCACAAACCGGCTGTATCTCCCCATAGTCCACACAACATACCAAGAATTCAAAAGCCACATGGTTTTTGGGATTGGTGCAAGTGAAGGGTTTGGACTATCATAGTTATTAAATGATTGTTCCTTTGTTCAAGGTTGGCTAATAGAATTATTTTGAAATGTTTTATTCATATTAGCCTTTGCATTTTAGGTGCCAATTTCTCCCACAGAAAACAGTTTTATTGGTTAGAGTACAGATTTTACCAAATGTGCTCCATTGTTCTCATTCTGATTCTATTGAGTCTATTGTTTTGAATATTTGTTTGTCCACACAGGTCAGCCTCAGTGAATGGGGCAATGACTTTGAGGGATCTTTACCCGCCTCTGATTCCACTGCTGACATTGTCGTGCCAGAGCATCCAGACTCATTAATACAAAATGTCAACAGATTGTTGGACAGAATAGACCCGTTAACAGCCAGCTCATGTTTTGGAGCAGACTTGTACATGGAAGCACTGCGGCTGGCTGAATTTTTGATGGCAACATTAAAAAAATCTTTAGCTCACTACTGCAGAGTGTTCTGTATTTCTTCCACTTAAGTGATTTTTATTGAGGCATGAGTACTTGTAGCACTACATGAATGTCGTTCCTATACCTTTTTGAATGAACAACCAGCCCTTATTAAACAAACTGCACCAAAATGCAAAAATAATGACCACATCTACAACACTGTTAAGACAGTCATTTTTATCAGTAAAATATGTGACTTTCTTGTGATATTGGTGAATTTCTTTAATCTACAAAAACTTATTGAAGAAGTGCTACAGTTTTGAGCTTTAAATTTTAATACATTAGCAGGCGGTGACTTAGATAGGATACTGACTAGTTAAATAAAGTTCTTTTTCCACTTTTAAAATTCAGGTCAAACTCCAGCTGTTTGTTGTAGTAAAGTTTGACTTACTGTGTGTGGTATAAAGTATAAATTCAGCCATACTCTATTTTTCTTTTGACAAGATCATCTGAGGAGAAAACTTCACATCCCATAACCTTCAGCAGAGACAACAGTAAGTTTAGTGCAACAAAACTATTGTTCCCCTAAGGGAAATGATTATCAGACACATTTTACATATATAGTTTTAATAAAGATAACATCACAATTTTAATAATTACTAACCTGTAATTCAATACAAAGGATTTAAAATTCAGAGATGACAAGTACATATTAGTTAGCTCTGGCTTTTTCTCTGATATGTGCAAAAAAACCAAACTATTTAAAAAGAAAACGCCATCAACCTGTAATTAGTTGACGCAGCACCTGATCAATGCTAACAGGCTGTCAGCTTTACAATATGCTTAAAGTTAATCTGTATAACAGTGT
>SSNQ01000401.1:441773-456621 GCA_006942095.1 Nothobranchius kuhntae
TAGGCACGCTAATGGCTAGCCTCTCCAATGCTAACACCAGCCCGTCCAGGCTAACGCTAGCCTATCCATGCTAATAGACAGCAGAGGGAGTGTGAGATCCAGTCAATGACCAGCCGAGGGCAGCTAGTCCCTAGCATATCTAGTAGTGACGCCGGTAAAGGTGCTACTTCTCAGTTAGCAGCGCCAGCCTCTCAGTTACCGGCGCCAGCTTATCATTAATCAGATCAGTAGTTTGCTTCGGAAATTCTATAGCCTCCTGCTGCTGGGCAGTAGCCTGAATTTTGGCCCCCATACCGCGCCATAAAGTGGGAGCCCCCTCCTCCGTTCTCATTGTAGAAAAAATCTTATCAATCATGTTGAGTGACCAATTAATTAAATCCATTTCTGAAAAACAGGGATTTCCAGAGGAAATGCAGAGAAGCCGAGAGGGCCAGACTTTCCTCTCTCTAGCCATTTGGCCAGCTTCTCCGGGGAAATCCTAAGGCGTTCCCTGGCCATTTAAGAGACATAATCCCTCCAACATGTCCTAGGTCTTCCTTTAGGCCTTCTCCAGGTTGGATGTGCACTGAAAACCTCAACAGGGTGGCGTCCAGAAGGCATCCTCCTGATGTGAAGGAGCAGTGGGTCTTCTCTAAGCTCCTCCACCGGCACAAAAGATCCAATAGGACTCTTTCTTCAGCTTGACAGCATCCCTAGCAGCTAGTGTCCACCAGCGGGTTCAGGAATTGTCGGCCACCATTCCACCAATGGAGGCATAGAACAGTGCCAACTTATATTCGCTGTCACCTACCTCCCCCAGGATGTTTTGGAAGCTCTGTCAGAAGTGGGATTTGAAGTTTCTTCTAACACGAGACTCTGCTTGACGTTCCCAGCAGACAACATGTTTAGATGTGAGATTGCTCAATCTCTAAACTGTGCATGAAAGTGTTTTTGTTATGCAGTTTGAGGACCTGGCCAGAGGGCATTTACATTTCCCATTCTTTCTCTTGTCTGTGAATGTGTTTATTACCTCAAACAAAGATAAGAGTGGCCATCCTTCACGACCTGCTTGAGAGGAAAACAAGTTGTTTGGACAATTAGATGCAGAGACTAATTAAATAACAAAGCCAATGAGCTGGAAAGTGACAACGAATGCCCATATCTTTTCATTTAAATTACTTTTAGTGTTTGAATTTTTTTGTTATAAAAACACAATGAAAAACTTTAAAAAAATAAATTGACTGTAGCTATTATTGCTAGGCAACACGTTTTCAAATACTTCCACCATTGTCTGTTGACCCAAAAAAGAGCCAAAAAGACAGAAATCTGACTGAAATAAATCATGTAATTCAAAATCACCACTCAGAAACAGGGGTAGGTGTTGTGTTTCCCTCCAGCACACTCACTCTCCTGATCAGACTCATGCCAGGAGCTTCAAGTCAGCTCAGCTGGAAGCACACATGCTATAGGTTCCTCTCAACGGAGACCTCCAAACCCTATGTGAAGCTGATTCTGAATCGGTGCGCTGTGATTCTTGCTCAAGTTACTGCTTGATGGGCGAGCAGTGCTGATTTTCAGCCATCAAAAACCAAGCAGAGCTCTTTTTGGTGCATCTTTTAATAAAATGTCAGCCCACACAGGTGCTTTAGTTGGTTTTGTGTGCACCTTATAGAAACAAAACTTCTAAAATCTAAAGATGATGAAAGTCTTTGTAGGAATTACACATAATTATGAGCTTAATAGGATCATTTCCTCAAGATTAGGTGAAAAAAGGTATAAATGTGATATTAAACTGGTGCTCTCGCCAGAAAATCACTGACTGCAGGCTGAATGAAATGGGGTTAATTAGGTGGTCACTGGAGACTGAGAGTAGAATAAAACCTGAACTTTGGAGAATGTATGACGCCCAAAATTAGGGGAATAAAGAAACATAGGAGAATCACAGAATTTTTAAACTGTGCTGCTTTAATTAGTTACTGCTGGATCAAGAAAGTCCTGCTGACACAAACATGCAATGTGTGTTAAAATGGTGGGTGCTTACATTTCTGGCTACTCAATGTCTTTCCCAGTCACCAGTAGGAGACTCTTATTTATTTATTTATGTATGTTCAGGGTATATACAGCAATCCCTAAGTAAAATTTACTACTTTTTAATACCTTTTTTTTACTACCTTCAGAATTTTTTTAAAACCATCACAACACTAAATTGCAAGTGTTAATCAGCGACCTATTTACACATATTTTAACATATATAACATATAAAAAGAATAGACTTAGAGACTCACTGATGTTGACAACGTATTGCACATATTTATTTTACTTAGAAAATAAAACAAACATAAAATGTGCAATGGAGAGAATGGACAGTTCCAGCACACTGGCATTTACTGCAAGTTGATGCATTCCAAACTGATATCTTCTATGAACTGTTTTATTTTCACAAATTGGAAACATGAACTGGTGAACTATTGTTTGCACTTGTGCTATAGGCCTAATATGAACCTTTGGGCAAAATATGCTATGGCAAGTGCCTTAATTCCATGGCTTTTTCCTCAATAGTTTTGTCCATTTTGACCAGTTCCTCTTTTTTCCCCTTGTGTCTCCTTCTAAGTGTGTTTGATTTGGTGATTAGCTGAGCCATTTTTGACCCAGCTTTCCCCTCTGCCTCCTCAGCTAATTTGTTGGCATCATTTTCAAGGATGGCACAGACTTCGTCCAGGACTTTGCGTTGCTGCTTGAGCTCCTGTAGTTCGTCCTCTGCGACCTTCCTTTTCTGTGTTTGAGCATCACTCTCCCTCTTTTTACGCTCTTGCTCCAGGTAGAGCCTGTACTGGGACCTTGCTGAGGCCACAGAAGCCAGCAAGTCCTTGGTTAAAGGCACCTTGAGGACACCACCACAGCTACTAACATTGTCACAGATTAACCTCAGTGCCTCCAAGGATTCACCTAGAAGGTTACAGGTTTCCACCTCCTTGTTAATGGAGAAGCCCCTCTCCACGGTGGCTTGTCCATGTGAAAGAAGTAAAACGCTCTGGCAGAATCTCAACAGGTCCATGTAGGATGGGCTGAGGGTCAAGTGTAGAAACACATCCACACGTTGCTTGAAAGGCTGGAAAGAGCGGAACTGTTCACCTCTAGCCTCAAGAGACAGCAATGATGTAAACTGCTGAATGATGACATCACCTACAACATAGATAAATAGTTACTTAATAGGTCATTTAAATGTAGTAGTCCCAGTTGGCCCATCAGACCATTTGGCAATACATACATCACAACATCATGTTATAACATCTAAGAAGAGCTAGGGATGTGTAAGGCTTCTTCTGAACTTTTTAATTTGATAAAGCATTGACACTTCCTGACTGTTGAGAGGAGAATGCAGAAAAACATCTTTCTAATGCACACTTCCCACACAACGCTCTAATCAATCCGAATAACCTATGCACTTTGACTGTCCCTATACAATATATTCTTACCAGCTGGGATGCCACCTGCCAAATGTTTGCCCTGGAGGAATGTTTGCACTATTCCCTTCATCTGTCTGATGCACCAATCAGGATCTCTGTGCATTCTTGAAGGGTCCAAACATGCTGTCTGCCTGACCACTTGGAACTTCAGGGGGCTTTTCTCCTGTAGCTTCACAACAACCTTAACCAGGCCCTGCAAACATTCTCGTCTGAAGGTGAGCACAGAAAGCTCACCAACCTTGAATCCTGGTTTGCTCTGAAGTTCCTGAGAAGTGAGGAACATTAGTGAATGTTCACTGCAAATGCTTTGGAAAATAATATTTCTTTATCCCTATTTTCTTTTCATCTTCATATTATTACTATTAATTTGAATATCAGTTGTAGTAGCAGCCTAAACATAGTAGTAACAGTAGTAGTACTACTAAACGACAGAAATTAATTTTACAACATACATCCTGGTTCTTTGTGTAGGCATCCCAAAACACATGTGCACCTCAGGGGGAATAAATAAAATTACCTTGATAGCAGATTCTGCTCCCAGGCCTATGTCTNTTTCTTATTCAAAACTGGGTGCAGCAATGATTCACACCTAACTTAGTTCTATTTGTGCTTCATTTTTTTTATACAGAAACATTGAGAATATTCTCAAAGAACTGGAGAAGGCAATTGAATATGGAGATGAAAGTCCTGCATCGTATGTAAGTGTGTGCAGATCTCGGATCTGGATGGGTGCAAGACTGGCTCTTAGCCGGAAGTCATTTCAACCTCATTGGCGCATCGATGTCAAGTTCATGGACGATGTTGGAAAAGCTGAAGGAGCAGTTGATTCAGGGGGACCAAAGCGGGAGTTCTTCACCCTTGTTTTGGATTATTTGCATGGTAGTGAGCTGTTTGTAGGACCAGAAAACAGCAAATTCATATCTTACTGCAGTTCAGGTGAGATGCATATTTAGTAATTATTTGACATGTCAAAATCAAGGATGTATTAAATGTTATGTTGGTTTTTCAACAGTCATTTTAGCCACAAAAAATATGAACAGTATTGCAGTAGTAACATTAGGGGTGTGCTGATTCACAATTTATTCGATGCATCGCAATGAGACGTGCCAATTCAATACTGATTTGTAATCTTTCATAAATGATTATAAATAAAAACTGCCACAAAGCGTGGAAAAAACATGAAAATGAAGCATGCCACCTGGACACTTAAGGGGACTGATCAGCAGTAAATAACAAAACAGCAATGAACAGCTGTTTCTCAGTTCCATTGTTGGTTCTTTTTTAAAACACAGGAAAGGTTTCTCTTTACCTTGCTGACAGTTTGGTTTGCCGACAGCAAAACAACCTCAGAGCTGACGCTGTGCAGCTCCTGTCAGCAAGGTAAAGAGAAACCTTTCCTGTGTTTTAAAAAAGAACCAACAATGGAATTAGAAGCCAAACACAGAAAGAACATACCAAGGAAGCTGTTTCTCAGCTTCAGCCACTGATGGAATTCACTCATCAGGACTAAAGGACAGTTGTGTAAAGCTAAAATAAAATACACCAACAACTCTATCCAACATGTGACAGCCCCTTACATGTTTACAGTACGGATTAGATGAAGAGAAAAAGCCGGTGGTTGTTCATCCTAACCAGCTAACTATCAAGTAATGATCAATAAAACTGTCCCGCAACTCCACCCTCTTTCATAAAACTACAGCATTACTTGGCTGCAAAGCTGAGGCAGCACCAGGGGGGCGTTTGTTCGTTTATAAGTGTTCGATCTGTGGCAGTAGTGTGGTGCGAATGCGATCGTGTATTTTTAATAAGATTCCACAATAGCGGTATAAAGTGGGTGTGGGGGTAGTCTCTATCACAGACTTCACTGAATTGAAATTTAATTGTGAAGTAGCTATGATTGCACACCCCTATTTGACATAGCATTAAAATTTCACACCATTGCTAAAATAAAAAAAATGTTATTTCTTCACTGTCATCTGTTCTAAGTGTATTTCACAAAGCATAGTTTTTTATCTTTAATGTTCCTCACACCACACACAAACTCTACCTTTGTAGCTATGGAAAGAGATGACTACTTCTACGCCGCAATGACCATTGCAATGTCTCTAGTGCATGGAGGACCTGCTCCCCGGTTCTTCTTCAGAACTCTATTCCATGCACTCACAGAGTCACCAGAGATGACAACGGTGACCATTAACGAAGTTCCAGATTTGAAATTGAGAGAAGATCTACAGAAGGCCAGTATATAAATACACATGTTTATGTATATAACATACATTATTTGGTGTATAAACATATATCACAATATTTTATAGGTTTGTTCTGGTGAAGTTCCTGAGAACCTTGAAGACACCATTGACTTGGCAGGGTCACGACGCAACTTGGCAACACCTGAAAATGCACAAAAAATGGCTCTGGACACTGCACACTGGTACATCTTTGGCAGAACACGGTCTGCATTTGAGAGGTAATGATAGTACACACAACCTTGTGCTAGTGACTATTAAAAGCAGAACTCACAACAGTCATATTACTTACACTATTTTACTTTATACCAAACACACACCAGATGCAAATTCTTCAAACAGTGCCCCAGTGATTCAGAATCAGAAGGGTTTTATTGTTATGTGTGCATGAAATCACAACATTAGGTAATTGCTGCGGTACTTGGTGCAAGAAAAAATAAATGATTAGCAAAAATTAGAATTAAGAAAGAAACCCAATGAAAAGATAAAAATATAATATTGGCAATAATTAGAGAAGCGGGTACTATTTATACAAGACAGTCTAGGTACTGGTCAGAGCAGATCAGTTGAGGTGCCAACACAACACAGGGTTGTGACTGAAGCAAAGCAACTGGAGTGGGCAGCTCTATGATTGACATTCCTGGCTCCGACCACATGGGAAGAAACTGTTCTTGCCAGATGGGAGTGAATCCCAATCCTGGCTCTCAAGGCACATTGCCCTGCATGGTTTAGATCAGACTCAATTCTGGGCCTCGATTACCGGTATCCAGCATGTTTTAGTTTTAACCCTGATTCAAAACACCTGATTTCAATCAGCAGGTGATTAACAGGCTTCTGCAGAGCCTGATGAGATGCTGCACAGGATCAAGTGTGTTGTAGCACAGAAACCACTAAAACGTGCTGGATACTGGCCCTCGAGGCCCAAACTTGAATAGCCCTGATTTAGATGTTGCCTGGCTATAAAGACACACAAAGTTTTGGCTTTAACACCCTCTGGTGTTGTTTTAATCCACTGTTATAAAAACAAACTGCTGTACTCTCCTCTTCGTGTGCTGTTTTCAACACTTAATCTAACCGCTGAAATGTCTCCTCAGCCTTCAATGTTTTCTACAGGAGCGATTCATCACTAAGTGAAACAAATCAGCTGTGATCACACAGGGAAAGATTTGAAAACGTGCAGGAACCACACTCCTGGATGCACACTCCAGCACTAGCATGTCAGCTAGCCCATAGCTAGCTGACCATAGGTCTTGGTACTGACATACAAGTCCCTACAAGGAATGGCTACAGCATTATCTTGTCAGCCTTTTGCATAGACATGCCCCTTCGCGGGACCTTTGCTCTGATGACAGGGAGCTGTTGATGTTTCTGTGCACCAAGTGCAGGTCACGAGGGGACCGTGCGTTTTTCTGGTGTTGGCTCATACACTTTGAAACCAGATGCATTTGGTGGTGCGCCAGTCACCTCCATTGATGGTTTTTAAAGACCCATTTTTATGTCAAGGCATTCCAGGATTAGCATTTTTTAACTTGGTTTTGTTGCCCCTGCCTCTTATTATTTTTACTGTATTTTAATTGTCTGTTTTAACTTCTCTCTTTTAATATTTCTATGTTGGTTTTACGATTGTTACACTTTATTTAAAGGTTTTATGTTTTATTTGTGTTGTGTTCAGCACCTTGGATCCGTCATGGAATCTTATAGAATGAATGAGATGAAATAGACATGTAAATGTAGACCCTTATTACACACTGGATCACTCTCCAGGAAACTCGTTTTGGTCGCTTGTATCTGCGATCTCATTCTTTCTGTCACTACCCAAAGCTTGTGACCATAGGTGAGGGTAGGAACGTAGATCGACTGATAAATCAAGAGCTTTGCCTTCTGGCTCAGCTCTCTCTTCACCATGACAGATCAGTACAACGCCTGCGTCACTGCAGAAGCAGCACCAATCTGCCTATCGATCTAGCGCTCCATCTTTCCCTCTCTCGTGAACAAGACCCCGAGATACTTAAACTCCTCCACTTGAGGCACTAATTTTCCTTTCTTTTTTCAGTTTCATATTCACCAGCCTTTGTTAGCGCTCCACCTTCTAGTAAATTTAGCTGTCTGTTGTAACCTCAAAGTCAGCCACTCCTGCAAGATTTGCAATGGGATCTTTAAGGATCACAATCTCATTACAGGGCTGTAGTTCAAAGCCCTTTATTTAACTGGATCTACGCTGGATTTGGATTTTATAGCATTTTCCCAAAAGCTTTGGCTATTACTAATCTTTGTTTTTGTACAAAGATTTCATATAGCACGTTAGAATGTTAGCTCTTTTTTTTTTATATATTAATTTGAAAATCACTTGCTAAATATATTTTGTCATGCTAGGTTCAAAGATGGCTTAAAGACCCTGGGTGTTTATTCTGCCATGATGGAAAACAAGGAGTTCTTCTTGAAGATCATGTGTCATCACGACAACCGAATATCAGCCGAAAACATCAAAAATGCATTCAGACCTGTGCTACACACCCCTGGGTCCAACAAGCGTTCCACTGAGAACTTGATACTCTGTCTGTGGGAAAACTTCATCTTGGAAGCAGAGGGTATGGGAGGCATACTAAAAAAATGAGAATATGATGCAAAGTCCATTTATTTCAGTAATGTTTCATAAATTTTTGAGATGTTTAATGTGGGGTTTTCATCAGCTGTAAGCCATAACATTTTGTTACAGTTATAACAAATAAACAGTTGAATTATCTGGATTTGCATGGAATGCGTCTACTCATAGATTTGTTTCACCTTTAAGTTGAATTACTGACATAAAGTAACTTTTGCACCAGATTCTCATTTTTCTAATTTCACCTGTACGTTGTAAAAACACAAACTGGTTTTATTTCTGCTTTGTTTTTGTTTCTGAAATAGAACAACTCATAACAATTTAACCTGGAAGATAATAAAAAAACAACTAAAATTTACATGGTTAGGCCTTTTTAAAAACTTTATTACATTTTTATGCATTATATTTAGAATGCCACTTTAACCCTACAGTTTATGAATATACATGCTTATAGAAACAATGCTTCCAGTACTTTCCAACATTATGTCATTTTTTCTTTATTTTGTAGATGAAGATTCAGATGTCTCATTGGAGATGATCCTGTTTTTCTCCACTGGCTTGAAATCCTTTCCTCCACTTGACCTAAGGCCCAGTCCAACTCTGTGCTTTCTACATGATCCTGAGGAATGTGGGGAGTTTTCCAAATACCCAAAAGCTAACACATGCACAAACCGGCTGTATCTCCCCATAGTCCACACAACATACCAAGAATTCAAAAGCCACATGGTTTTTGGGATTGGTGCAAGTGAAGGGTTTGGACTATCATAGTTATTAAATGATTGTTCCTTTGTTCAAGGTTGGCTAATAGAATTATTTTGAAATGTTTTATTCATATTAGCCTTTGCATTTTAGGTGCCAATTTCTCCCACAGAAAACAGTTTTATTGGTTAGAGTACAGATTTTACCAAATGTGCTCCATTGTTCTCATTCTGATTCTATTGAGTCTATTGTTTTGAATATTTGTTTGTCCACACAGGTCAGCCTCAGTGAATGGGGCATTGACTTTGAGGGATCTTTACCGGCCTCTGATTCCACTGCTGACATTGTCGTGCCAGAGCATCCAGACTCACTAATACAAAATGTCAACAGATTGTTGGACAGAATAGACCCGTTAACAGCCAGCTCATGTTTTGGAGCAGACTTCTATATGGAAGCACTGCGGCTGGCTGAATTTTTGATGGCAACATTAAAAAAATCTTTAGCTCACTACTGCAGAGTGTTCTGTATTTGTTCCACTTAAGTGATTTTTATTGAGGCATGAGTACTTGTAGCACTACATGAATGTCGTTCCTATACCTTTTTGAATGAACAACCAGCCCTTATAAAACAAACTGCACCAAAATGCAAAAATAATGACTACACATCTACAACACTGTTAAGACAGTCATTTTTATCAGTAAAATATGTGACTTTCTTGTGATATTGGTGAATTTCTTTAATCTACAAAAACTTATTGAAGAAGTGCTACAGTTTTATTGAGCTTTAAATTTTAATACATTAGCAGGCGGTGACTTAGATAGGATACTGACTAGTTAAATAAAGTTCTTTTTCCACTTTTAAAATTCAGGTCAAACTCCAGCTGTTTGTTGTAGTAAAGTTTGACTTACTGTGTGTGGTATAAAGTATAAATTCAGCCATACTCTATTTTTCTTTTGACAAGATCATCTGAGGAGAAAACTTCACATCCCATAACCTTCAGCAGAGACAACAGTAAGTTTAGTGCAACAAAACTATTGTTCCCCTAAGGGAAATGATTATCAGACACATTTTACATATATAGTTTTAATAAAGATAACATCACAATTTTAATAATTACTAACCTGTAATTCAATACAAAGGATTTAAAATTCAGAGATGACAAGTACATATTAGTTAGCTCTGGCTTTTTCTCTGATATGTGCAAAAAAACCAAACTATTTAAAAAGAAAACGCCATCAACCTGTAATTAGTTGACGCAGCACCTGATCAATGCTAACAGGCTGTCAGCTTTACAATATGCTTAAAGTTAATCTGTATAACAGTGTATTCTGTCAAAGAAGCAACTGTGATTGCTGGTCTCACCGTATGTCATACGTTTAACAAAAGTTAAAACAAAAAAAAACCCGCATCTAATAGAGTAAGTGACTCTCCGAGACATGCTAATGGCTAGCCTCTCCGATGCTAACGCCAGCCTATCCATGCTAATGGTCCGTCGAGGAGGTAGGAAATCCAGCTAGTGGCCAGCCTAGGCACGCTTATGGCTAGCCTCTCCGATGCTAACGCCAGCCTATCCATGCTAATGGTCCCTCGAGGAGGTAGGAAATCCAGCTAGTGGCCAGCCTAGGCACGTCTATGGCTAGCCTCTCCGATGCTAACGCCAGCCTATCCATGCTAATGGTCCGTCGAGGAGGTAGGAAATCCAGCAAGTGGCAAGCATAGGCACGCTAATGGCTAGCCTCTCCAATGCTAACACCAGCCCGTCCAGGCTAACGCTAGCCTATCCATGCTAATAGACAGCAGAGGGAGTGTGAGATCCAGTCAATCACCAGCCGAGGGCTGCTAGTCCCTAGCATATCTAGTAGTGACGCCGGTAAAGGTGCTACTTCTCAGTAAGCAGCGCCAGCCTCTCAGTTACCGGCGCCAGCTTATCATTAATCAGATCAGTAGTTTGATTCGGTACTTATGTAGCCTCCTGCTGCTGGGCAGTAGTCTTAATTTTGGCCCCCATACCGCGCCATACAAAATAGGCCATTCTGGCAGCCCTCACAGCATCCTGATAAGCAACCAGAGATGCTCTGAACAACTCACGCGAGACCTGTAGGCCATCCTTTTTCCACTTTCTCTCAGAGGATCTACACGCCCGCCTACAAGCCCGTGTGACATCAGAGAGCCAAGGCTCCCTCCTAGGCCGAGACTTGCAAAGTTAGAGAGGGGCAACCACGTCCAGGACCTGATTACAAAGTAAATCAAAGTGTTGTGAATAGTGTTCAGTGTTAGATGGATCAGGGTTAAAGGTCTCTAACCTTATAGACATACAGTCCACAAACTTTGAAATAGTTTCTGCATCCAGGGCTCTGAACCTAGTAGCTGGAGCTTCACACACAGGGACAGGACATGGCAACGTAACATCACAGATGTAGCGTAATGGTTGTTGGTTCTTTTATGAAAGATAAACCATTCTACATAATAATCTTGAATATTAATTTTTTCAAATTAATAACCAAATGTTATAGAGATAAGAAGACTCAAAGGTTGTTTTCTTCGATAAACTGACGATCATATCCGTTTGTCTGTGTTTCACTTCAATGAAAAGGCAAGTTTAAATTTTGAGAGTTTTAATTCTCCAATTTAAACTAACGATTTGAAATGACAATCATAGGAAAAACAATCAACATCGGCAACCTTGTTGGACAATCTTTAACAGTTGATATTTTAAGCTTGCACAAATAGACCTTGTGTTGGATGTGCTGAGATTTGAGAATAATGGAATTATGAATGCGTGCATGTGTCTGAGATTGCTTCAGGGAGAGAAAAGGTGTCTGAGTGAAAAATGATGTTTTGCAATTAAACTTTAGTTCTTATTAGAAAACCAGCATCAGAACGCTATCTATCGTGTTCTGCCTCACCGTACTTAGGACCCCCTTTAGATCCGGACCCCGGAGGATGTGTTATCCAGAAGACACCTTGGCTGGCAGAGAAGACGAAGGTGTGTAGCGGTCCGGTCCCGGGTTGACCTCGGTACACGTTGCTGAAGCGTTTATGCAGATGCACTTTCTCAAGTTTGAATTAACTCAGAAATCAAAAGACTCTGGGACGAGTCTGCGTTAGCTGGTTGCATTTCGGTTATTCTGTCTGGCTTGACAGAAATAGCGTGGTGGGAGAAAAGAGCCTGCAGGGCTCCTTTCCCCGTGGCGTTGGTTCCGCACTTCCGCTCTCTTTCGTTCCCACTCTTGTTCTGACTAACTTACCAAAACCACTTCTCTTCCCAAAGCAAACTTGTTGTGCGTCAGAGCAAATGTGTTTTGAGTTACTGTGGATACGGACCTCTGTGAGGAGGTGTGAAGGTCATCGCTAAACATCTTCAAAAACATTATTTAATTAAGTACTGATTCATTATAGTTCATTATGATTACCCCAAAGCATAATAATCATTCATTTGATTAAAATACATTTATAATGAGCAACGTGATCAAATGATTCATTATTTTATAAATGTTAAATAAAGTTTAAGACTCTGTTTTATTATGACTAGACTGTGGGTTGAAGTCCTTCTTCTGAAGAGCAGGTGTTCGGCTGTTGTGAATTCTTTCAGACTTGCTGGCGGCTCAGGTCTTAATCTGTGGGTGAAGGTGCTGCGTGACCCAGCTCTGACCCAGCCGGGCAAATACGACCTTTGGCACAGAAAACCCATACTTCCTCACGTTACACAGAGTATAGGAGAGTGGTCAGAGAACACAGGAGGCAAAGTCACAAGGTTCATGACAGGGAGACCAAAAGAGATAACCAGGTCCAGGATGTGACCCCTGGCATGAGTTGGGGATGATACCCATTGAGTTAGATTGAATGAATCTAGCAAATTAAAAAAAACCTTTAGCAAGCACATTGTCAGGACAGCAGATATGGATGTTAAAATCACCAAAAAATAAGACATAATCATATTTTAGGATGCAGTCAGCCACAAGATCACAGAAATCATTAAGGAAGTTAGAGTCAGTCTTTGGAGGGCGATAAATCAGCACGATGAACAGGCGGGGGGAGATCAAGCCCCCACAATGCCGCTCTAAAAATGGTCCCATCCCGGAAGTAAAAAAAATTGCAGTTCCACCCTCATCCACTAGGGGCTGGTGTCAGAAGCGAGCAAATCCTCATTGACTCCCATGTTAAAAATGCCGATTTCACAGCAGAAATAAACATGTTTACAGCCTGGTTCCAAAACATGTTTTTTGTCTAAATGATCTAGTTTACACTCATGACAACTCTGAGGGGGGTGAATTTTTTTCTCACTCTTCTGTTTAAATGTATTGAAAGCCTAAAATTCTGTATAATTAATGAGCAGCCGACACACGTGACCGCCGCCTCAGACCCACGTGACCACAGAGCTAGCTCCGTGGAAAGGCCTCAGTACAGCCTCGGTCCCTCCTGGAAACTGTGTCGGGATTTTGAGTCTCTGTGCTTGTGAATTCTGTTTTGGATATTATTGGTGCAATTGTTGGACAAAATGACTTGCTGTGGTATTAATTGCACTAGTAGAGCGTCCAAGGAGTCTCCACTTAATTTTTTTCGGTAAGTTAAAATCTATATTTGTATTTTATGTCACTGCCGCCTAGCTGAGTTTACCGAAGTAGCTAGCTAACTATCAGTTTAACATGTAGCATGTACTTTTAACCATGAAATTTAAATGTAAAATACTGTAAAATAATTAATAGGGCATATTTTGATGGGTAAAAGGGTAAAACCCAGTGCATTTAAGATAAAAATGGGTTGAAATATGACGGAGCGCGCCGCTTGGAGGGACACCTGTGCTCCATTCATTCATCCGGTAATCCCCAGCGGTCAGGCCGGGCAGGCTGACCGATGCGGCGCCTCGCTGCTGCGGGCTGACCGGAGAAATACTGCAGCTCGTTGAGAAGTCTATAGGGCATACAGCGTTTCCCTTAAATCCCACCGCCACGCCGACAAGATCCCAAGTTTCTTTGTTTTTGTTGGCGCTGTTTACCGAAGAAGCAGCGGGAACACCAGCAAGTTTCATCAGACTCGTAAAGTTAGTTTTTGCAGGGGACCCCCTGTATTTTACCGCTCCCTCCTGCAGTCTTCCCCTATTAAAATTTAAAATGTGTAACTTTATGTTTTGGGATGAATGACTAATAGTCATGTTAACTAAAACGTTAGGTATTTAGGGGGAAAATCAAAATAATAAACATTATACAGATGTCAAATAAATCAAACTGTAATTAAACTATATATTTTCAAAGTCTCGATTCTGGATAAAATCTACACATGGCTTTTACACACACACACACACACACATTACATTGTGATTTCTTAGTAAATATTAGGGATGAGCGAGTACACCACTATCTGTATCTGTATCTGTATCTGTTCAACCAACTAAATTATCTGTATCTGTATCTGTTCTCGGAATGGGCGTGGCATAACCCGGAAGTGGGCGTGGTTTAACCGGAAGTGGACGTGATTTACATCAATGTATTATTTTAAGTCTGAAATTGATATGGATTGATCAGAAGTTGCTATGTGTATTGTTTATTTGAAAACTATTTACAGAGCAGCCTCAGAATTGAGATTAAATATTTTGATCACAATAGTAAAGAAACTATTACAGAACAAGTGTTTCAATAAAATCAGAACATTAATATTTGAGTGCATGGATTAATACATCTGAACTCATGCAGTAGGAACTAGGAAATATGAAATGCTAGAACCAGACACAACTTTCTATATATTTTTTATTTTAATTTGATTAAACTGATTTTTTTCTTAACGTTCTTGGCATTTTCCCACACAAAGTTAAACAAAGAAATGTTGATTAATGTGTGTGTGTGTGTGTGTGTGTGTGT
>SSNQ01000401.1:486354-515454 GCA_006942095.1 Nothobranchius kuhntae
TGTGTGTGTGTGTGTTTGTGTGTGTGTGTGTGTGTGTGTGTGTGTGTGACTTAAGTAGTAATAATACAAGGCAGTGGGTTTGAATGCTTACACTTCTGTAACTACATTTACAAAACATTCTACAAATTAGTTTTCAGAGTCACATGCAGCAGTCACGTTTGTAAAAAATATACTAATGTAGTTCAGCAATCCAAAAATGCACACATCGTAAGGCTATCAATCCACCATCAATACAATTATTCACATCCTAATGCCCTTAATCCAGTGTTGAGTTTCATAAATCTGGTTACCTTTGGAACGTTTTTGCAACAGTCACTCTAGGAGATGGTCTTGCAGACGACGTGGAAGCTCCAGCAGTACTCTGTGGTCAGTGGAAGGAGAAGCGAGTGGGGTTGTAGGATGCAGGCATGCTTGATGACTCCTCCATGCCTTCTCCATGAACTTCGTAATGCCCTCTCACTAAGAGGTCCAATGTACTGAAGCGTCTGTCATTACCAGGAAAAATGGCTACATTGCTGTCATCAGTAATATACAGGCTGGTGCAATGAACCTTTGAAACTAACTAAAAAGTATTTAAAAATGTTCTCTGCACTGCAACATCAGTAAAACACGTTTTAGAATAAAAGGCTACCTGGAAGATTCTGCTTATCTTTTCGGTCGTCATGTCTTCTTCCTTTAGAGTCAGCCGTTTTGTTCCTTTGAACAACACAAAACTGCCCATGTTGGTTGGTTTGCTGGTCGGTGAATCTGACGAGGACTGAAGCTAACGGTAAAGTTTCGAACGCTGGCAAGAAAAAAAAAACTTCCGGGTCACGTAACCCAGAATAACGAAATATTATAATCAAATTCGGTCCAGCGGCCGTTTTTCCATATCTCATATTTGATCCGAGACTAAAATAGAAAATACGAAAAACACGACTTTTTTTAAATCCGTTTGTAAAACAAAAAACAAAAAAAAATCCATTTTTCCTTTTTCGATTGTTTGTTTTCAATCGAAAATAGAAAGAACGAATGATACACGGATTGGTAATAATAAAATGTTTACATAGAAGATTATTAAAAATAATTCACCTTTGCTATGGGTAAGGCTTCACGTCAGCCTGGACAAGTGCATTCTTGCAGATTACTAGTCTGACAGCCAGTGTCTTGGGTAGATTTAGCCTGAAAAAAAAATAGAAGCACATTGTTGTTGGAGTTTATAAAGTCAGATAATATACAAAAGAAACTGTCAGATATAGGCGCTTTATAACATTCCTAGTGTGTGATCGTTATTATAACGTAAAAGTCAGTCACATATGATGTGGAGAGCCTGAAATGTGACCTCCTGAACAGAATTCCTCACGGAACCGGGTCACAAGCTGGATTTCACGCTGTAATGCTGTCTGTCAACTAGTGCTGCATTAGTTAAGAGACACTGTTGCAGAATAACCGACTGACACAAAAACAACCCGAATTTTCTCCAAGTCATGTGGACCGTTTTGTCGGCCAGGGCTTCGAGATATGTTCCGATTCGCCGCTGATTCTAACCTTACATCCCGTTCCACATTTTGTGAACTTGACAAATCAGCCCGAAGGCAGTGCAGGCTGATATTAGCTAAATGGAGTGAACCACGTCTCAGACTTTGCATTTCGGTAGGGAATTGTCTTTAGAAGATGTTAAAACTTTTATTTAGCGTACTCACCTCAGACTGGAGCCCGCTGTGGCGGGTGAGCAGAGTCGGTGGGCTGCATCTAAATCGCGGAAGAGCCACGGTGGGCACTGTCTCCCTCTTCAAACGGAGACTTGCAGAATCGCGGGTAAAATGCAGGTTGCAAACTACAGCACCAGGCGGGAGCTGACTGATTTCCAGACACCGATTGCGCGCAACCACTGGCACCTAATTTCTAAGTCCAGCAGAAAGGAGTGCAACCCCACAGAGCCACCGCAACCATACTACACTACACCATCTCACCATACTAACATGATATGGAGCGGGGTTAGGGTTTATACGTTTATACAGTTCATCAGCAAAAAAAAAAGTTAATTTAGACGTTACTTGGTCTTGGTCATGCATCAGAGTGTTAAGTTGCTTTGTGTGTGTGTGTGTGTGTGCGTGCGTGCGGGTGTCTGTTTATTTTCTCACAGAAGAAGAACCCAACACCAGCAGACCAGTGTTGGGCAAGTTACTTCAGAACTGTAATGCATTATTTATTACTTGTTACCCTCATTTTAATGTAATTCATTACATTACAATATTACTGATTTTAAAATGTAAGGCATTACACTACTTTTGCATTACTTTAAGTTACTTTCACCAAAACAACTTCAATATGAATCTGGTCATGTGACGCTCAGTGAGCTCATGACATATATGTGGAAGGTGATGTGGTGTCTGAGCTAGGATTGCTGTTAAAAACAGTCAGATATAATAACAGTGCTTTAAAATGATTGTTTATTAAATTAAAGCAACAACAATCTGTACTCTCAGCACGCTGCCATCTTATATTAACTGAGCAGGGAGTGGGGTGGTGGGGGCTCCAAGCCTATATTGCCTTGGTCCCCAAATTCCTTGATACGGCCCTGGATGTGGGACTGACTTCTGGGGAGATCTGATTCTATCACATGTATAAATATTAAATGCTTATATATTATTGCTTTTCACTGGTAAAATGTGTATTGGGGATAAATCTACCTACCTTTTTTCTTTTCAAGCACGTTGTTTTTTTTTTTTAAATTTATTTTATTTGAATAATTTCCTGCCCTTTCTCGCTCTAACCTTCCTGCATGCTGCATGTTTTCTCCGTCTTCCAGAAAAACTGTTTCCTAGATTTCCTACTTTCTAACTAATCAGCCAAAGGGATCTACCGAACCCAAAAAAAAGCTTAATATGCGCGGCGCTCCAGCAGCAATGAGTTGAAACCACCGGCGCACAGATTATGAACTCAGCTGAGGCAAAGCACGTCAGGAAAGTACAGAAAGTACAGAGAATACGGGCTGATATGAACGATCGCAAGTGAATGACTTTGTTTTGGTGGAGCGATTTTGTGAATGTTACAGTGGCTGGAGTATTTGAGCCATTACCGCTGCGTCCTTTCTGCTCATAGAATGCCCGCAAAGCTGAGTCCATAAATGACGTCGTATATGCAGATACTGGATCTTTATTTTGGGCTTTCCACAATTTTAATTTTTAAGAAACCCACATCTTGATTCTGGGTTTAAAAATGCATTGTAATTACCGCGTTACTGACAACTGTACCGAGTAAATATGACCATTTTCTTTCCCTGTAATGCCTTACATTACCACATTACAGCAAAAAGCAATGCATTACAGTAATTAATAACATTTGTACCGCGTTACTCCCAACACTGCAGCAGACTCAGTGCTCCAATCCAACAGCCTGAAGAGACACCATCATCAGCTTCAACAGATGTGTGTGAACATGTATGAGCTGCTGGCCCCATGGATCCTGCTGACTGGCCACAGCAGTAGAACAAAATGGAAAGCAGAACTTTCTTTATGATGACACTTTGATATTTGAGTTTTGCTTTTGATTGCACAGTTTAATGCTGCTTTTGATTTAACATCCCCCCAATGACATTTGCACAACATTTTGAGTTGTTGGTTATTGTAATATTCTCAGGTTACTTACCTTTCAAGCTTATATTTATTGTTCAGGCTGTTGACTTTAAAGAGTTGCTGTGTGAATATTTAAAATAAAAAATTTGTAACTAAGGAATCACTGTGGAGTTACTTTTTCCAATGTGTNTGATCCGTGCAGCAGCATTTTGGAGGAGTTGGAGCCGATGGAGGGATTTATGGGGGAGACCAAAAAGAAGAGAGTTACAGTAGTCAGTCCTAGAAGTGACTAGGCTGTGTACGAGGATGGCTGTAGCATGAGGAGTGAGAGAGGGACGGAGTCGGTTGATATTGCGTAAATGAAAGTAGGCTGAGCGAATGATGTTATTGATGTGGGCTTTGAATGATAAAGTGCTGTCAAGGATGACTCCAAGACTCTTTACATGGGGAGAAGGAAGGATGGAGGAATTATCTATGTTAATTGATATGCTGGGGGATATGTTCAGCATGGAGGGTTTGCCTATGAGTAGAATTTCGGTTTTATTGCTGTTGAGTTTCAGGAAGTTTGAAGAGAACCATGATTTTATCTCAAGGAGACAGCTGGATAGGGAGACTGGGGGGAAGATAGCATCGGGTTGAGAGGAGATATAGATTTGAGTGTCATCTGCATAGAAGTGGAAATTTATCTTGTATTTGCGAAAGATATGGCCAAGTGGAAGAATGTAGATGATAAATAAGAGAGGTCCAAGGACAGAGCCCTGGGGAACACCGGCAGAAACAGCAACAGGGTGAGAAGAAAAGGATTTTAATTGAACAGACTGAAATCGGCCAGTGAGATAGGAGGAGAACCAGGCGAGAGCAGTATGAGTGATACCGAGGGAAGCTAGCCGGTTAAGAAGGGTTGAGTGAGAGATGGTGTCGAAAGCTGAACTAAGATCAAGAAGGATGAGTAGAGAAAGAAAACCGGAGTCAGCTGCCATGAGAAGGTCATTTGTGATTTTAATAAGAGCTGTTTCTGTGCTGTGTCGAGGGCGAAAACCAGACTGGAACTGTTCAAAAAGGCTGTTATGATTGAGGTGGGAGATGAGCTGAGAAGCAACAACTTTCTCAAGGATTTTAGAGATGAAAGGTAGATTAGAGATTGGTCGAAGGTTGTTGAAGTTATTGGGATCTGAGCCAGGCTTTTTTAGAATAGGTGTGACAGAAGCTGTTTTGAATGCTGAGGGAACAGAACCAGTTGTGAGAGAAGAATAGATTATAGATGAGATTAAAGGGAGTAAGGAAGGGAGACAGGCTTTGACGAGAGAAGTGGGAAGAGGGTCAAGTCTGCAGGAGGAGGGTTTAGACTTGTGAATCAGGTCAGAAATATCAGTGATGGAGGGAATCGAAAAAGCTGAAAGAGGATAAATGGGAGGCAGAGAGGAACAATGGAGTTCTATTGGAAAGGAAGTAGATTGTTTGGTGTCCAGCTGTTGGTGGATAGTGGAGATTTTTTGATCGAAAAAAGACGAAATTGAATTACAGAAGTCGTCAGAGTAAAAGAAAGAAGGAAGTGAGTCTGGCGGGCGGGTAACATTGTTGAGAAGAGAAAAAAGAGACCTAGGATTTGAGTTTGAACAGATTAGAGCAGAATAATAGGAGCTTTTAGTAGCGCTGATAGATTCTTTGTAGAAAAGTATGTGATTTTTATACATTTGTTCATGAACCGAGAGACCAGTTTTTTTGTAGAGGCGCTCAAGTCGTCGTCCTTTTACTTTTAGTTGGCGAAGAGCAGGAGTGAACCATGGAGCTGAGTGGGAAAATGAGACAGTACGGTGTCTTTCAGGAACAGTTTAATTCAAAAGGTCAGAGAGGTAGTGGTTGTAATGGGAAACCAGGCCATCAGGAGACATGGGGTCATGCGGCTGAGGAAGGTCCTGGATAGCAGCGGAGAAAGAATCAGTGTTAATGTCCTTGATGTTCCTGAAGGTGATAGTCCTAGTAGTGGAGATTTTGTCCAAGGGTAGGTTTACAGTGAAGGAGATGAGTTTATGGTCAGAGAGGGTGAACAACTCTGCTTTCAAACCAGAGGGGGTCACCCCAGAGCAGCAGGCCAGGTCCAAAATGTGACCTTTACAGTGGGTGGGAAAGCTGATGTACTGTTGGAGATCAAAATTATCCAGGACGGAAAGGAAGTCTCTGGTCAGGGGGATATTTCCATTATCAATGTGAATGTTGAAATCTCCAAGAATAACGATATTGGGAGAGAGCAGGAATAGATGAGTGAGGAGGGCAGAAAAATCATCAATAAAGTCCTTGTTTGGTTTAGGAGGTCGGTAGACACTGCAGATGATGGTAGGGGTGGGGCCAGAGAGCTGGGAGGCGCTGTATTCAAATGACTGGAAGGATGGAGCCGACACTGGGAGGATCTTCAGCTGTTTGCGGTGAATCATCGCGAGACCCCCGCCCCTACCAGTGGAGCGAGGCTGCGAGATGTAAACAAAGTCGGAGGGAGTAGATTCGTTAAGATTTACAAAGTCATTAGGCTGCTGCCACATTTCAATCAGACAGAAAATGTCCAGGTTATGATTGCGGATGAGATCGTGGATGAGAAGACCTTTGCCCGTGAGCGAGCGGATGTTTAGTAGGCCAAAGTTAATGGTGGAGTTAGCAAGCTTTGCTATGGGGTTAGCCGGGATAGCGAGAGGAGTTAACAAGCTGCGATGGACAGCCTCAGAGTTACCAGAAACGGAGTTGAGTGAAGGGCGACGGGAAGTGGACCAGATGGATCTTATTGAGTGGGTGTCATCATTGATAAAGTTGCGCCGGGACCCACGATGGACATATTTGCTGCGGGGTTTGAGAGCGATGTCCGGGAACAAGAGGAGAGCCACAGGTGGGGGGACCGCCAGGTGAGCACCGAGCCGGAGAAGCTCAGATGACAGATACTGGATCAGTGCCGATGATGGATGAAGGAAAATGGAGAGGACAGCCCAGGTGAGAACAAACAAGCCAAACAGGCTGCTAGTAAGCATCTTAGCTGAGAGTAGATATACGGCAAGGTGATGATTAGGTAGGTAGGGCGTTGTCCAGGTGGTACAGGGACCAAGAGGCCACTGGTACACACAGCAAATTAAAGAAAAATACCGATATCCAAATCAAAGATTAAAAATAGATAAAAAATAAAAACAGATAAAGGTAAAATCAGGTAAAACCGTCTAAATTAAAAGCAGATAAGAAAGACCAGAGAGCAGCGGCAGCCAAACGTGCCAGCGTCCACTCAGCAGGTGCATAGTTGACCCCAAGTTTAGTAACAGAGGGAGAGAGGGGAATAGTATTGCCAATGAACGAAACAGATGTAACAGGAGAAGAGCGGAGTTGGTGGGGTGTTCCCATTTGAATGGCTTCTGTTTTAGAGCCATTCAGCTGCAGAAAATTTTGATTCATCCACGCCCCGATCTCCTCAGGGCAGGAGGTGGTGGCAGAGGGGGGCACAGAGGGAGTGATGTGAAGAACATATTTTGTGTGTGTGTGTGTGTGTGTGTGTGTGTGTGTGTGTGTGTGTGTGTTTGTGTGTGTGTGTGTGTGTGTGTGTGTGTGTGACTTAAGTAGTAATAATACAAGGCAGTGGGTTTGAATGCTTACACTTCTGTAACTACATTTACAAAACATTCTACAAATTAGTTTTCAGAGTCACATGCAGCAGTCACGTTTGTAAAAAATATACTAATGTAGTTCAGCAATCCAAAAATGCACACATCGTAAGGCTATCAATCCACCATCAATACAATTATTCACATCCTAATGCCCTTAATCCAGTGTTGAGTTTCATAAATCTGGTTACCTTTGGAACGTTTTTGCAACAGTCACTCTAGGAGATGGTCTTGCAGACGACGTGGAAGCTCCAGCAGTACTCTGTGGTCGGTGGAAGGAGAAGCGAGTGGGGTTGTAGGATGCAGGCATGCTTGATGACTCCTCCATGCCTTCTCCATGAACTTCGTAATGCCCTCCCACTAAGAGGTCCAATGTACTGAAGCGTCCGTCATTACCAGGAAAAATGGCTACATTGCTGTCATCAGTAATATACAGGCTGGTGCAATGAACCTTTGAAACTAACTAAAAAGTATTTAAAAATGTTCTCTGCACAGCAACATCAGTAAAACACGTTTTAGAATAAAAGGCTACCTGGAAGATTCTGCTTATCTTTTCGGTCGTCATGTCTTCTTCCTTTAGAGTCAGCCGTTTTGTTCCTTTGAACAACACAAAACTGCCCATGTTGGGTGGTTTGCTGGTCGGTGAATCTGACGAGGACTGAAGCTAACGGTAAAGTTTCGAACGCTGGCAAGAAAAAAAAAACTTCCGGGTCACGTAACCCAGAATAACGAAATATTATAATCAAATTCGGTCCAGCGGCCGTTTTTCCATATCTCATATTTGATCCGAGACTAAAATAGAAAATACGAAAAACACGACTTTTTTTAAATCCGTTTGTAAAGCAAAAAACAAAAAAAAATCCATTTTTCCTTTTTCGATTGTTTGTTTTCAATCGAAAATAGAAAGAACGAATGATACACGGATTGGTAATAATAAAATGTTTACATAGAAGATTATTAAAAATAATTCACCTTTGCTATGGGTAAGGCTTCACGTCAGCCTGGACAAGTACATTCTTGCAGATTACTAGTCTGACAGCCAGTGTCTTGGGTAGATTTAGCCTGAAAAAAAAATAGAAGCACATTGTTGTTGGAGTTTATAAAGTCATATAATATACAAAAGAAACTGTCAGATATAGGCGCTTTATAACATTCCTAGTGTGTGATCGTTATTATAACGTAAAAGTCAGTCACATATGATGTGGAGAGCCTGAAATGTGACCTCCTGAACAGAATTCCTTACAGAACCGGGTCACAAGCTGGATTTCACGCTGTAATGCTGTCTGTCAACTAGTGCTGCGTTAGTTAAGAGACACTGTTGCAGAATAACCGACTGACACAAAAACAACACGAATTTTCTCCAAGTCATGTGGACCGTTTTGTCGGCCAGGGCTTCGAGATATGTTCCGATTCGCCGCTGATTCTAACCTTACATCCTGTTCCACATTTTGTGAACTTGACAAATCTGCCCGAAGGCAGTGCAGACTGATATTAGCTAAATGGAGTGAACCACGTCTCAGACTTTGCATTTAGGTAGGGAATTGTCTTTAGAAGATGTTAAAACTTTTATTTAGCTTACTCACCTCAGACTGGAGCCCGCTGTGGCGGGTGAGCAGAGTCGGTGGGCTGCATCTAAATCGCGGTAGAGCCACGGTGGGCACTGCCTCCCTCTTCAAACGGAGACTTGCAGAATCGCGGGTAAATTGCTGGTTGCAAACTACAGCACCAGGCGGGAGCTGACTGATTTCCAGACACCGATTGCGCGCAACCACTGGCACCTAATTTCTAAGTCCAGCGGAAAGGAGTGCAACCCCACAGAGCCACTGCAACCATACTACACTACACCTTCTCACCATACTAACACGATATGGAGCACTAAACCTGAATTACTTTCCTAATTACACTAACAGCCAAACACTAACTAAACTACAATTTCCAACAGCCAAACTAACACTAAATAAGTATGTATAACACTAAAAGCTATGCTAAAGACTAGGATATGCTAATGCTGAACTACCGCTAACCGTCCTACACTCGCTTGCAAATCCAACTCCCAACTCGCCACAAGGCGTGGCCGAGACTCTCGTTGCTTTTATAACTTTGACACAGAGCTGCTACGTAGTACTCTACTGGTTTACGTAGTATCTTACTCTTTAGCCATTGGCTAAAATTTATTCAAAATGACTCAAATTCTATGTTTAAGCTGAAGGTGGAGCTATACTGTGGTATTTAGGCAGAATTTGTAATTTTTAAAGAAAATGTACCAAAATGCTAAAATAATGAATACACACATTTAAAACACTATTAGACACTCATTTATACAGTTCATCAGCAAAAAAAAGTTAATTTAGACGTTACTTGGTCTTGGTCATGCATCAGAGGGTTAAGTTGCTTTGTGTGTGTGTGTGTGTGTGTGTGTGCGTGCGTGTGTGCGTGCGTGCGGGTGTCTGTTTATTTTCTCACAGAAGAAGAACCCAACACCAGCAGACCAGTGTTGGGCAAGTTACTTCAGAACTGTAATGCATTATTTATTACTTGTTACCCTCATTTTAATGTAATTCATTACATTACAATATTACTGATTTTAAAATGCATTACACTACTTTTGCATTACTTTAAGTTACTTTCACCAAAACAATTTCAATATGAATTAGGTCATGTGATGCTCATTGAACTCATGACACATCCAGAGGAAGGTGATGTGGTGTCTGAGCTAGGATTGCTGTTAAAAACAGTCAGATATAATAACAGTGCTTTAAAATGATTGTTTATTAAATAAAAACAACAATCTGTACTCTCAGCACGCTGCCATCTTAGATTAACTGAGCAGGGAGTGAGGTGGTGGGGGCTCCAAGCCTATATTGCCTTGGTCCCCAAATGCCTTGATACGGCCCTGGATGTGGGACTGACTTCTGGGGAGATCTGATTCTATCACATGTATAAATATTAAATGCTTACATATTATTGCTTTTCACTGGTAAAAATGTGTATTGGGGATAAATCTACCTACTTTTTTTCTTTTCAAGCACTTTGCTTTTTTTTTTAATTTATTTTATTTGAATAATTTCCTGCCCTTTCTCGCTCTAACCTTCCTGCATGCTGCATGTTTTCTCCGTCTTCCAGAAAAACTGTTTCCTAGATTTCCTACTTTCTAACTAATCAGCCAAAGGGATCTACCGAACATAAAAAAAAGCTTAATATGCGTGGCGCTCCAGCAGCAATGAGTTGAAATCACCGGCGCACAGATTATGAACTCAGCTGAGGCAAAGCACGTCAGGAAATACAGAAAGTACAGAGAATACGGGCTGATATGAACGATCGCAAGTGAATGACTTTGTTTTGGTGGAGCGATTTTGTGAATGTTACAGTGGCTGCACACAGGACGCAGCTGGAGTATTTGAGCCGTTACCGCTGCGTCCTTTCTGCTCATAGAATGCCCGCAAAGCTGAGTCCTTAAATGACGTCGTATATGCAGATACTGGATCTTTATTTTGGGCTTTCCACAATTTTAATTTTTAAGAAACCCACATCTTGATTCTGGGTTTAAAAATGCGTTGTAATTACCGCGTTACTGACAACTGTACCGAGTAAATATGACCATTTTCTTTCCCTGTAATGCCTTACATTACCACATTACAGCAAAAAGCAATGCATTACAGTAATTAATAACATTTGTACCGCGTTACTCCCAACACTGCAGCAGACTCAGTGCTCCAATCCAACAGCCTGAAGAGACACCATCATCAGCTTCAACAGATGTCTGTGAACATGTATGAGCTGCTGGCCCCATGGATCGTGCTGACTGGCCACAGCAGTTGAACAAAATGGAAAGTAGAACTTTCTTTATGATGACACTGATATTTGAGTTTTGCTTTTGATTGCACAGTTTAATGCTGCTTTTGATTTAACATCCCCCAATGACATTTGCACAACATTTTGAGTTGTTGGTTATTGTAATATTCTCAGGTTACTTACCTTTCAAGCTTATATTTATTGTTCAGGCTGTTGACTTTAAAGAGTTGCTGTGTGAATATTTAAAATAAAAAATTTGTAACTAAGGAATCACTGTGGAGTTACTTTTTCCAATGTGTGGTGGGTGGGTGGACTTGGGTTTGGGTGAGAGGCGTGCAGGCACGGGGGGGTGGGGGTGGGGGGCAAATGGGCACTCTCGCCTTGGGCACCAACTTACCTAGAGCCGGCCCTGTCATCAGGCAGTAATCATTGTTAAATTCATAATTATTCTCAGAGAGAGACCAACTCTTGTCTGCCCCTGGGAGCCCCGCAATGCATAGCGTCATTATGACATGTCTCTAAAACCCTTTTCAGATAGACATTTTGGAATATGTGTGGACAATTCAATCCGGTTTTTAACCGGAACTGTGTTTTCAGACACTTAGTAAAGTAAAATTTTCTAGTGCAGAGAGGAGACAACCCATAGAAGCACTGATTTGATCTCATTTCAGAGAAAAATAGAACAGGTCAGTGTTAGGTAATTTAATTTAGCATTCTTCACCACTATGTTGGGTATTTTAATTTATACTATTGTTCTTATATTACCTTAAACTTAAATTACCTTAAAGGAAGTCAGAACACCCACACAGAGGGATTAGATTCTTAATTTGGTAAATTGTAACAAACCTTAAACAGACAAACTCTGCAAAGTGTGACACTTTGCAAAGGGTGAGAAAGAATCAGACCATATAACACGGAAACCATTTTCCTCTCACAAAGGAGCCTAAGCTGTGGAGGGGTTTTTATTTGCACATACACACCCAGAAATACCATTAGCGTGAAACCCCTGCCTGACCAGTTTGGAATAACATCTTGGTCTTGGAATGCACAGGAAAACTTCAGATACTGGATCAAAATGCCTAAAGCAGAAAGGAGTTTCCTAAAACACCCAAACGTGAAAACAAGTAAGGTCAGGTAACTTAAGCAGCAAGGGTGAGTGAACTCTGGTTGATAAACTAGGTCAGGATTTTTCCTAACAGCATTTCACAAAGGAAAAGATTTCACAACAATAATGAACAATTAAAAATACCTAACATTCCCTCCTGATGTTCATTTTTGTTGTTATAACAAATCAGAGTAAGATTTCACTAACCCAATAATCAATAAGCACGAATTATGAATCAATACGATGATTTTAGCTTAACAATAACCCAAACACCAAAATCTACTTTATCCTGTGTGCCTAGCTTTATTAAGATAACCATAACAGGTGCAAGAACCTTCAACACGAGTTGATATGAATTATCAACTCAGTCGATCCGTTGGATTTCAGGAAATTGCTAGAGGGGGAAAGTTGATGTTAAAACAATGTTTACCATAGAATGGTGTTGCCCTTTCGTCGAGATGAGACAGACGAGTCATCACAGACCCAGACTCTCCTTCTTCAGCTCAAATGTCCTCGTAAGGACACCCATCTTCAAGCAACGTGAAGTGGGGGCAGGGAGCCAACCTGCGGTGTGACAGGAGAGAGAGAGAGACATTCTGAGAGATGGTGAGGGGATGTCTTTTGGACAGGGAGCCATGAAACCAGACGAGAGATTTGGGGTACTGGATACGTCGTTGGAGGCAGGTCACAGTGTCGTGTGGACGGACCCAGGAGGGGTCTCAAACACCAGATGTTGATTCCGTTGTTCCTCCCAACTGCTGCTATTCCTCTCGTTCCATCAGATGCTGAGGGGCAGTTTCAGAGCAAAGTGCGATCCCCCATCATCAGCAGCGACATGGTCGATTGGCCCTGCAAGCTGAAGGCAGATCATTTACTTATCTGCCGTCCTGGCGAGACTGCATGTATTTCATCAGTTGTAGAGGCCCTCTCAGCAATATGCAGCAGCGGGAGGGATGAGATGAGTGACCTTGATGCCAAATTAACAGAGCTTTAACAATTAACCCTAAGAAATAATATTTCTGTCTCTTTTGTCCTTTACTGATAAAGATCTGAGACAAACCTTTGTTGGCTCAGAGCCAGAAAACACTTATCTGATTAACCGTTCAGTATAACCCGCTCAACCAGTCTCGAGCTGGACTGACTCTTTCAAAACAAATCAAATAAAGATTTAACACAATATCAGGGAACCAGGGAGATTCAAACGATGACAACCATTATTTTGGAATGCTCAATCTGTAGTTTTGTAAGCAAACAGGCACTACAGCCTTTTAATACCCGGGTTTTAGGTTGTCACCCCCTGAAATCTGGATATGTAGGTTTGGGAAATTCGCACTCCCAGAAAGTAAAAAGTAAAGATTAACCCAATATACAATTAACTGCAAATAAAAGAACATAGGATGGAGTCAGAGTACTTTAAACCAAGCTTTTCATATGTCTTATAAAAATAGCTCACTTCTCCAAAGAAAATGACAACTGTTACAATTACACCATTAGTTTACTTAACAGGTTGAAATATTCGTGCTGAGCTAAGGTTTGCATTCCATGAAGGAACCTTACCAATTGAAAACAGAGACCATCCCGAAGCAAAACCACATTCTTAAATTAAATCCAGTAGCAGAAGGCATCTGTGGACATAGATTAGGCCTCCCAGCTAATCTGCCTTCTCAGGAACTTGAATCTGGTAAAACCAGATCTGTGTTAGAATTTGCACAAAGGAAAAGAGTTTATCACTTTAAAATGGCAATAAGGCACCTTCTTTACAGTTATACATCATATGAAAAAACCAAGCAGAAACTATTCATGGGGCTTTGTACCACATTAATACCAAATCATACTTTACAATAAAGGCACCTTCTAATTCTGTAACTCATTCATCACAAAAGAGAAATCTAAACCCTACGTGATCTATTAGTGTCAACCACAAACCCTGGAAAATCTAACAGGAAAATAATGAATTGCAGGGATCTGGTTTAAGTTAACCCTCTTACTCATCCGTCAACACCACAAAGTCAGTTTATCACTTCAAAGATTCTATCAGCAGTCACACACCCATGGAGATAACAGCAAACTTTTAGCCACACGATCCGTTCTCATGTCATCCTTTATGGGGAAAATAGAGATTTTTAACGCTGACATGAGGTCTCTGCCTAGAAGATTTAACAGGCAGTCTGATGATTGACAGGCTCACGGCTAGGTCGGCTCCTCTATAGTTGGAAACCCCTGCCTCCTTTGGGGACCCTTATTGGCCCTGTTATCTGGGCCATCTGACTAGGAGGGACAGTCACATGACATGTGACCTTGACCTCCACAAGTCCAACAAACGAGTGGCTGTGAGTGGTATAGTGAGGACCACTGTTTCTGATTGCTGTTACGTCCATCCCTCCGGGGATTAAACTTCCCTCTGTAGCTACCCTGCTGGTGATAAACAGCTTTCTTTTTCCACACACACAACTGAACACCCCGTTTCAGAATTACCTTTAGATTCATACTTTCTCATACATGCACAGACAGACAGACAGACAGACAGAAAACAGATAGACAGACAGACAGACAGATAGACAGAACCGGTTCAAAACTTCAAAATTGTAGCTACACAATCACACAGATTTCATACACTCAAAAACTCAGATATGCACACACACTGATGCTCAGAACTGCAGTTGAATTTTACAACATTCCTGAAGTCCTAAGGCACGCATACCTACACGGCAGCTTTCACACACACAGAAACACAGATATCCACTGAAGAACAGCTCACAGCTGGGTTTTTAACACTTTAACACAGCTTTTCACAGACACCCGATGTCCGTGATGCGACAGCCGACATCAATATTTCAAATACCAGTAACGAATGATAACAACACCACAGGACTACAGTGATCAGTCCTGCACAATCCGAAATGACACCGCCCACCAACCCTCGAATTGACAAGGGGTGAATTTTAGAACGTTTTCGATTCCTTTAGCCAATTAAAACGATGATTAATACGGGTAACTGTCTGCACCATGAAATATTTAACAATACAATCGTCAGTGAGTTTACATAGTGGTTTGCACATCCAATCCTATTACGACCCACCCATCTCTCTCATTCTCTATTCACTGTGGGGTGCTATGCGCGCAGACATAGACGGATTACAATCTCCCTCGCGTTTCCTCTTTTCCATTTAACTGAGCAAACGGAGTCCAGGACAAGATCCGGCAGCTCTCACAGCAGCTTTCCAGCCAGGGCTCGAAACGTCTTTCGAGCGTGGATGGCAAAAAATCACTACCAGTGTAAACCACACTGACAATTAGTTATAAAAATAAAGGGTGCAACTTAATTTAGGTACTTACTTGCCCTCTGCGTGGCGTCCTGAGTCCGGTAAGCGAGAGCCGTAGGTGGAAGATTGCCTGCGGAGCTAAACAGCTGGTTGGTGACATGGTGAGTGTTAATCACAAATCCTCTAAAACCCTGGAAAATCTACTTCTAACAGGAGCAATCTCCCACCGAAAGGCTATGCTGTTGCCCGCATTCTCCACCACTATGTTGGGTATTTTAATTTATACTATTGTTCTTATATTACCTGAAAATATATGTATCTACCTTATAAGCTTCTTTTATATATTTACCTTGTAAGCTCTTTTGTATTATTCTATGCTATTTTATATTATCATATGCTATGGAGACCTGCTCAGATACTAAGGGCCTCTCAGTGTTAGCCTGGCAAGCCAGACTAAATAAATGTATTATTTAGTCTGGCCACGCTCCATTGACGGCTCTCGGTTGTGGGGCGGGTTCTACCGTTGTCTTTCAAATGATCTCCGCATTCCACTGGACAATGAATGTGACATACTCTTGTTTCACTCTGTTGCATCATCCCACCCACCAGGCATATAGAGTGGCCTGATTGGCCCACAAAGCGGATAAAGCTCTGTGATTTGTTCACTAAGCAGATAGAGCACTATGATTGGCCCACCATTATGGACCAATCACAACTCTTTATGTGTTTGAAACCCCTCTAGAGCGCTGTGATTGGCTAGCCAGAGTTGTGGTAGGAGCTGCTGAGGTTCCAATGGAGCATGCCTAGACCATTCTTTGCAAAGCAAGAATTTGGTCTAGTTCACTAGGCTATCTCAGTGTTCTTCTGCACAAAGATTAATAGCAGCATATTCTCTTCTGCACCAAAGTGAACACATTCCATCTCTTCTCAAGTTCCTCTCGGTACCGGTGTGTGTATCTTTTCCTATCAAGGACGTACCAGGATGTTCTTAGTTATCTCACGGATGCATGTTCTCGTGATGTATTAACTGTCCACTAACAAGGCTGTTATTTTTTACCTGTCATGACCAATGACGTGTGTATATGGCAAACTGCGTATGTTACATTCCTGTATTCCTTAATAAAAATGAGCCGTATCAGCAGAGCGGGGAGAGTGTCTGAATGCAACAGAAAGGAGCAGAATGTGGGTTCTAGCTGGAGTTGCATAATCTCCCTCATGAGCGGTGAAACAGTGACTGGACTTCTGATCATTTGACTCCACATTCTACCAACGAAAGGTGTTTATCTCCATCTTCTCCATACCTGTGTTTGGTCTAACAGAAGAAAGACCAACATACCTTAAACTTAAATTACCTTAAAGGAAGTCAGAACACCCACACAGAGGGATTAGATTCTTAATTTGGTAAATTGTAACAAACCTTAAACAGACAACAAACTGCAAAGTGTGACACTTTGCAAAGGGTGAGAAAGAATCAGACCATACAACACGGAAGCCATTTTCCTCTCACAAAGGAGCCTAAGCTGTGGAGGGGTTTTTATTTGCACATACACACCCAGAAATACCATTAGCGTGAAACCCCTGCCTGACCAGTTTGGAATAACATCTTGGTCTTGGAATGCACAGGAAAACTTCAGATACTGGATCAAAATGCCTAAAGCAGAAAGGAGTTTCTGAAAACACCCAAACGTGAAAACAAGTAAGGTCAGGTAACTTAAGCAGCAAGGGTGAGTGAACTCTGGTTGATAAACTAGGTCAGGATTTTTCCTAACAGCATTTCACAAAGGAAAAGATTTCACAACAATAATGAACAATTAAAAATACCTAACAGTCAGATGCACCTAATAAATAAAATTACTAACAAACTCAGGAATCTGTTTCTTTGCTTCATTGTTCTGGTGCTGAAAATATCACTAATGCGGATCAAAGGAGATACACAGATGAATGCACCTAATTTATTATTTGGAGACTACATTTACTCCAGGTGACAGAGGCAGAGATTTTTTCTATTGATACACGAATTTACAGAATCATTTTAAATGTTAATAGGTGAAGACTGCAGGAGGGAGCGGTAAAATACAGGGGGTCCCCAGCAAAAACAAGAAACTTTACGAGTCTGATGAAACCCGCTGGTTTTCCATCAGGCAGTCACGGGGCAGCTCCAACGACCCAGTGGCTGTGCTGGGTCATGTTATCGAGCTCAGTCCGGCTCGGCCGTGAACGAGCCGAGGCGACGTCATGCTCTGCTTAAGAAGAGGTGTTATTTTCCCGCTTCAGAAGAAGCGTCCAACGTGTTGTTACGCTTTCTCCGAGACATGTCATGTCGCTAAGTTGTTAGCGCCGCGTGCTAACATGTCAATAGTGCAGCGTAGCCTGCTGGTGTCATGATGTGAGGGTGGAGATGGCAGACATGTATGGTGGAGGGTTCAGAAGGCAGAAGAGCAGGCACGGATGAAAAATAAAATGGATTTAATGTTAGCAGCACAAGCACGAACACAACGAAGACAACGCAATGATCCGACAATGACAGGAACAAAGAGGGAGGTATAAATACACAGAACAATCAGGGAACACATGGGCAGGTTAACGAGGGGCAGGTGAGAACAATGAGGCAAATGACGGAAGGAGCAACACAGTCAGGGAAGCCGGGGCGAATCATGACAGCTGGAGGTTTTAAGGGTTCAGATGAAACACCCGACCTCTCAGGCTGCTCACACATCGATCTTAAGTTGTCGCTGTTGCGCTCACGCCGTAGTACAGTATTAGATGCGGTCAAAGTCAGACATGAAAAAATAAATAAATTTTACATGAATAAGTGATGCTTAGCCTGGAGGGGGGAGGAACACCTGGCCTAAATAAGCACTGGAGGAAACCCTGTCAAGATTGTCAACACTCGTTTATCTTAATGTTATTGAAACATGTAAACCAAAAAGCATTATATCCACTGCTACCTTTCTAATTTTAAACTCAGTAACTTATGCTGTAACCACCTTGCCCTGCCTGCTCCTCCTTGCTGCCTGCCGGCTGTGATCACAAGCGACAACATAGTAGTTACCGCTGCTTCTTCGGGAAACAGTGCAAAAAAAAAAAACTTGGGATTTTGCAGGCGTGGCGGTGGGATTTCAGCCGTGGCGGGCCGCCACGGCTACGCCTATGTAAGAGAAACCCTGCTGGAGCTACAAAGACACAGAACGTGAAGGAAAACTTGGAGGGGCTGGGGATGACCAAATGAACACAGGACCTAGGAGGAATGATTTAAGGAGCTACAAAAAGAAGACACATAAATCAGAAGCAGACAAAGGACACACGAGGGCGCTAAAGAGACACAAAAATGGGAAACTAGAGAGGGATGGAGAACATGAGGAGACACAAGAGGGAAGGCGCAGACCATGACAGTAACCCCCCCCCCCCCAAGGGGCGGATACCAGATGCCCAAACATGAACAAACAACAACAAGCAAAAGACAAGACAAAACAGGACAAGAGAAACCAGAGGGAGAGAGAGGAGGGAACAAACAAAAACAACCCAAAATGGCGGGCGAGGAGGGAACAGGAGACCCCGGGGAGGCCGGCGACGGGGAACCAGGAACAGGGAACTCAGGGGGGCCGGCGACGGGGAACCAGGAGCCGGGAACAGGGAACTCTGGGGGGCCGGCGACAGGGAACCAGGAGGCGGGAATATGCAAGTCTTGGGGGCCAGCGACGGGGAATCAGGAGGCGGGAACAGGGAGGTCTAGTGCTAGGGAATGCCGGAAGAAGAGGACGAGGAAGGGATACATGAGACTCTTGAGACAGGAACACATGGGACTCTTGAGACAGGGACACTGGAGACAGGGACTCTGGAGACAGGGACACTGGGGACAGGGACTCTGGAGACTCTGGAGACAGGAACACTGGGGGCTCTGGAGACAGGAACACTGGGGACTCTGGAGACAGGAACACTGGGGACTCTGGAGACAGGAACACTGGGGACTCTGGAGACAGGGACTCTGGAGACGGGAACAGTGACTGGAGCACTGGAGACGAGAACAGTGACTGGAACACCGGAGACGGGAATAGTGACTGGAGCACTGGAGACGGGAACAGTGACTGGAACACTGGAGACGGGAACATCGACTGGAACACTGGAGATGGGAACATCGACTTCGAGACTGGAGACGGGGACGTAGACTGCTGGAGACGTAGACTCTGCCGGTGGCGGCTCAGGAGACGTCAACTTCAGAGCTGGAGGCGGAGACATCAACTTCGAGACAGGAGGCGACGACTCGGGGACTGGAGGCATCGACTCGGGAACTGGAACCTCCGACTTGGGAACTGGAACCTCCGACTCGAGAACTGGAACCTCCGACTCGAGAACTGGAACCTCCGACTCGGGGACTGGAACCTCGTGGATGGGCTGGACCGGAACCTCGTGGACGGGCTGGACCGGAGCCTCTTGGACGGTCTGGACCGGAGCCTCTTGGACGTGCTGGACTGGAGCCTGAGCGTCCTCTGGGACCACCGCCGGAGCAGGATGCGATGCATCCTCCGGGACCACCGCCGAAACAGGATGTGATGCGTCCTCTGGGACCACAGCCGAAGCAGGATGCGGTGCGTCCTCCGGGACCACCGCTGGAGCAGCATGCTTGATGGCAGATGGAGCTCAGACGTGGGTCGCAGAGCAGGGGCCTCTGAAATAGGCGGCACAACTCTGGCTTTGGAGGGTTCCTTGAGCTCAGTCCTGGGTTGCAGAGCAGGGGCCTCTGAAATAGGCGGCACAACTCTGGCTTTGGAGGGTTCCTTGAGCTCAGTCCTGGGTTGCAGAGCAGGGGCCACTGAAATAGGTGGCACAACTCTAGCCTCAGGAGACTGCTGGTGATGGCGGCGATGTTGACGGCGGGCGCGGCTCTTAGGAGGTGCGGGGGTGACATCGGCAGGTACAGAGGACGAGTTACAGCCCACCGGAGAGGAAGTGGTGGCGCTGTCAGGACCAGGTGAGGGTGTGGTGGTTTGGCCCATCAGAGATGCTGAGACGGCACCAACAGGGACAGGGGAGAATGAGATGATGCCGGTTCTGACTGTCAGAGACGGGGAGGTGGCGCTGTCAGGACCAGGCGAAGATGTGGAGGTGTGGCGCTTTGAAGATGCTGAGAGGGCGGCACATACAACGGCGCTTGCTGACAGATAGTGATCCATCAGAAAAAACTGGTAGTACCGTCAGGACCGGAGGAAGGTGGGGAGACGAGTGATGAGGGAGCTTGTGGGCTGCAGCAGGCGTCCAGCAGATCCTCTGCAAAAACCCAAAATTCCAGCTCCTCTAAAGGATATTGCTTGAGGTAGTGTCTGGCCCATTGCAGGGCTCTTCCCCTTAGGCGGAGCACCATATTAATAATCAAGTCTGTGTCCAAACTGTCCGAGCCATAAAATCTCACCAAGTCCAAGATGAAAGTCCGACAGGAATCCGGGTCACCATAAAAATTGTACATCCGCTGGCGCTTCAAAGTGCCTGGAGGTTCTGCTGGGTCCTGGGGTGGTCGGTCCATTCTGTCACGATACGAGGATGGTTAGGACCCAAAATGCAGGAACCAGGATGGCACGAGGCTGGGATGAAGATTAAGAAAAATCCTTTATTTTAAGGAGAACCGAAAACAAAAATAAATCCAAAAGGCTGGAAGCCAAAATCCAAAAATCCAGATAACGATCTGGAGATCCAAAAACGCTAGAGACACGAGAAGACCAAAAACAATAGTAATCCAAAGCGAGACGAGACTGACAGAATAACATCACAATGGACCGACAACAACACAGAGACAAGACATGGCTTATATAGACTGGGAGGAGCAATAAGGGAAACAGGCAACAGGTCTGTGGAGTGAGGGCTGGAGGGAAAGCAGGTGAATACAATTAACTAAATTGGCAACAGAACCAGAGGAGGGCAGATAAACCTAAAACTATTAAACACAAAACTAAACCTAAGGACTGAGGGAAGGACACACACACACACACACTATACCGAGCTGCGGAAGGACACACACACACACACACGCACACCGAGCTGGGGAAGGACACACACACACACACACACACACACACACTGAGCTGGGGAAAGACACGCACACACACTGAAATAAAAGACCTATATAATATGAGGTGGGGAGACTAAGAGACATGAAGAAAACCAGGAGGGAGCTGGGGACAAAAAGGCTATGTTCTCGGTTGTGGGGTGGGTTCTACCGTTGTCTTTCAAATGATGTCCGCATGCTACTGGAAAATGAATGTGACATACTCACCGCAACAGCCATCGGTAAATGAGGCGGTCCGCAGTTGAAGAAGGAGAAAACACATAATTTTTTCTAAAAAAATAAATAAATAAAAAAAAGCACTTAAATGCGTCTATCTGCTCCTGATTCTAATGAAGCCCAAGTTCTAATAGTCCAAAATTGATGTAAAAGCCATTTCAAACGAGCTGTAGCCATCTTGTTTCACTCTGTTGCATCATCCCACCCACCAGGCATATAGAGTGCCCTGATTGGCCCACAAAGCGGATAAAGCTTTGTGATTTGTTCACTAAGCAGATATAGCACTATGATTGGCCCACCATTATAAACCAATCACAGCTCTTTATGGGTTTGAAACCCCTCTAGAGAGCTGTGATTGGCCAGCCAAAATGCTGTTGGTGCTGCAGAGGTTCCAGTGGAGCGTTCCTAGACCAAACTTTGCAAAGCAAGAATTTGGTCTAGTTCTGTCAAGCTCCACACTAGTTTAACTCTAAAGGGACACTTTGGGACAACTCCATCACATTCCAACAATTTTTATTATGTCAGTTCAGTGAACATTAAGTTGATAACCTTCAAAGAACAGAGACAAGTGTGAGATGCCACATAATTTATATAAAATACAATAAACAAAGAACTTTCTAAACTAAATCTTCCCACACTAACAGTGTAAACGATTAAATTAAAAGCATGACTTTAAAGGTCACCCAAAACAACTTCATATCATAAACAAAACAATAGTGACCAACCATTGGCATCTTTAGAGTCAACTCATTGTTAAAGCTTGCTGTGCTGTTCCTGTTTGACTGAGGACTGAGAGCCACCACCCTGCATAGGTGTTTTTTATCACCAATCAGTCGCCATTTTGTTGGTGCATTCTGGGAGAAGTAGTTCTCAGTGGTGGTGGACCAGTTAGACCTCCATTTACTCAACTTTAACCCAACACCTCCCACTTGAGCTCATGGTTTCCCAAACCCAATGAGGTCACACAAGTACTTTGTTGTTTTGTTCTTCAACAGGAATTAGAATGACAAGGCGTCTAACATCCCTATGAAGGATAGTGGTTGGGATTTTTTGTTTCAGCCTAATGGATTCTGCAACCGCCTTCTTTCCAGCTGCCTTTCTGGTGGGAACCGGATAGCTAGGAAAGGTCCTCACAAGCACGTCTCTTACAATGCCTTTCCTGTCAGTGTTGACACTAACAACTCTGGCCAGCTTGTATTGTCCTCTCAAGGCATTTTGATCAGCCAGCCAGACCACGTCTCCAACAGCGACATTTCGCTCTTTGGTGTGCCATTTATTCCGTACAAAGAGATTTGGTCCAGCCAATTGGCTCCACTTTTTCCAGAATTTACTGACCTCTGTTTGAATACTTTTTAGTCTTTTGTATGGGTAATCATCAAACTGGAAGTCTCCAGGGTCTCCCTTCGGGTTTGCACGCCCTAGAAGCAGAGAATTTGGGGTGTTATATCCCACACAATCTTCCCTGCTTTGAGTTTTGGCATCAATAGGTCTTTCGTTTGCAAGGTTGGCTGCCATGAAAAGAAAGGTTTGGAATTCACCCCAGGTGAAGATGCCCTCTCCTCCAAGATTGCTCAGGGCCCGCTTCACTATTTTTACAGCAGCTTCTGCTGCATCATTTCTATGGGGAGAGTCTGCAGGATGGATCTTACAAACCCATTCTGTCCCATGTTTGGCAGCTAGGTCTTCAACTTCAGACTTGTTCAGTTGGTCAAGGAATTTGTACAGCTTTTCCAGAGCAGGCTTGGCTCCTACAAAGTTAGTGCAAGGGTCTGACCAGATCTTCCTGGGGTGCCCTCTCAGTGAAGTGAACCTTTGGTAGGCCAGCAGGAAACCTTCGGATGACTGGTCACTTACCACGTCTGTGTGTATGGCACGGGAGGCCATGCAACAGAAGATGATTCCCCATACTTTGATTTTAGTTCTTTTCTTGACTTCATCTTTGACCTCATATGGGCCGAACAGGTCCACGGTAGTGAATTCAAAAGGAGCAGCTGGGTTTGTTCTCTCCGGAGGCAAGTTTGCCATTATTTGTTGACACAGCCTTGCTCTGTTCTTCCTGCAGCGTACACAACTGTCAACCACCTTCTTAGCGATTCTCCAGCCTTTAATTATCCAAGCCGTCTTCCTCATCCGGAGAAGGGTTCCTGCTACCCCCTCACGGTTGGCTTCATGAGATTCTCGTGCCAACAGAGTAGACACCCAGGATTCATATGGCAAAACAGGTACAGCAGTTTTCTCTTCAATGAACACCTGGATTCTACCTCCACAAAGTAGCAGTCCAGTGTTCTCATCTTTGTATACTGCCAATCTGCTGAGAGTTGTGTCTGGAAATGTTACACCCACTTGAGCCGAGAGAAAGATGTCATCACATGCATCCTGAAGTTCTGTGTTTTTCAATCCCGCTTGCTCAGGTGTTGTTGCAATCCATTTTTTCTGTTTTGGGTTTGAGGTCCTCTTTAGCCACTGCTCAGCAACTCGACGGATCCAGGCAATAACTCTCTTCAGTTTGGTTAGACTACTGAATCGTGTTATGTCCATGAGAAGTTTAACCCAGCCAGTGGGAAACCTTTTTGGTGGAGTGGATTTTTTTTCTTTACAAAAATCTTTTTCCTGATTTGTCTTGGCTTGACCTCTTGTCAATGTAGCTGAAAATATTTTTCTTTGAAGTTTATTCACCCTTTCTCTGGCCTGGGCTGCCACTTCTCCAGCCGATTGAATAGGCCACTCGTCCACCGGCCACTTCAGGAACTCTGGTCCATTTTGCCATGTGGAATTTTCCTTCAAATCGTCAGGAGTGCCTCCTCTGGTTAAGATATCAGCTATGTTTAGATCTCCACGGATCCACCACCAGTCTTGCACTAGCCCGGCCTTCTGGATCTCACCCACTCTATTTGCAAAGAATGTTTGGTATCCATAGTTGTCTCGCTGGATAGCTCCAAGGACTGTCTGACTGTCTAGTAAGTGGAACCACCTCTCAATCTTCATTCGAGCATGCTTCTCCACATACTTCCTGATCCTGGCTGCAAAGACTGCGCCACAGATTTCTGCCTTAAGGGCATCTCCCTTCTGATTTAAGGGTGTCAGCTTGGCTTTGGCTTCCACAAACCTGACTTCAATGCCTTGATTTGTCTCCCATCTTAAGTACATCACAGCTCCATAGGATTTATCACTTCCATCAGAGAATGTGATACCCCAAGGTTTTCCTTTCTGGTCAGATGGTGTGAGGCTTCTGTGGAATTTTACGTGACCAAGCTGCGCATAGTTCTCAAAAAGCTGTATGGCTTCTTCTCCGAGACTTTCTGAGAGAGGTCGGTCCCAGGTTTCTTTGGTCAGCTTGCCACCCCCTCCTTCTTGGAATGCTTTACGAACAAGGATCACTTCTTTCTGCTTGACTGGTGCAACTGGGCCGATTGGGTCGTATAGTGCAGCAACTTGGCTTAGGAGGACTCTTCTAGTCAACTGGTTAGGAGTTTGTGTTCTCACCTCCTCTTCAAGAAGATTTTTTTCCAACTCGCATCTTCTTCTTCCTTTTAGAAAAGTTTACTGCAGTCAGCATGTAGAGTTTGTCCTCATCTACTTGATAGCCGATGCCCAGGGCTTTGTTTATTCCCTCTTTCATCTGGTTTGGAAGAATTAAGGTTTTCCTTTGATCCTGGTTTAGTACATCTGCTTCAGTTCCTTTCCTCCCACTTTGCCCTGACCGGACCCAGGGTTTAAGGAAGAAACCCCCACCTTTTAAAATCTCTTCAACTTTTGCTGTAATTTTGTCAAGCCTGTGCAAATCATTGTGGGAGGTCAAGAGGTCATCCACATAACTGTCCTCTTCAATAACTCTTCGTTCATCCTTCAAGTGAGCGAAGTTAGGTAGACTTGCGGTCTCCCTCATAGCCAACTGCGCAACACAACCTGCAGGTTTGTCGCCGACGTTGACTCTGGTGATTGCATATTCACAGATCTCCTCTGTAGGATTGTCTCTCCACAGGAATCTTTGTAGATGCATTTCTCGCTCCTCCAACCAAACAGAGTTATACATTTTCTTTATATCTCCCAGAGCTGCATGTACCCCTTCTCTGAATCTTAGCAGGACAGCTCTTATGGGGTTAAGGACATCTGGTCCCTTCAGGAGAAGATCGTTCATGCTCACACCTTTGTATTTCTGGCGGCTATTCCATACAATGCGGACTGGTGTTGTCACCAAATGAGGATTTGGCGCCACCAGGTGACTAACATACCACACTGGACCTGTCCACTTGTCCAGGACTTCACTGGTGAGTTTCATAGCTGCACCTCTTTCGACCATGTCATGGATCTGGGTTGCATAAGCGATTTTCCATTCTGGCTCTTTGCTCAGCTGCTTTTCCATCCTTAAGAAACAAGCCTGAATTGCCCTTTTGTTGTTGGGGAGGGAGGCGGGGTCTTCAGTCCAAGGATACTTTGCATCCCAATGTGGAGATGGTGTGTGAGCATCTTTCTCTATGTACATGAGCCCTCCTTTAATGATCTCATACTCTCTTTCCTCAGCCGAGGTCATGTCTCTTCCTCCTGGCGAACAAGTTCCGCATCGACAACCTCCACATCTTGGCTCGCATGCGGCTCCGATGCTGTCCCAGTGCCACCACTCAAGGAACTCACGGTTACTGGCAGATGTAAATCTGGACAGAGACGCGTCTTCCTGCAATTGCCAAGCTGGCTTGGTTGCTGGAACAGTAATTTCTTGATATTTGACAGCAGCGGTTCGCAAAGAGCGAGCAAAGTGGGTTCTTGATTCATATGCTGTCACTTCTTCAAATAAATCAGGATGAGCTCCGCCCACTGTTTTTCCCAATGGGCCTTCCCACAAAACAAGGTCTCCAGTGACTAACTCTTTGGGGTGCAAGTCTTCCCTCTCAATGGCTTATGAGAAGCTCAACTTCCGCTGGTCTTTTCAGGTCTTCGAGCTGGACGTCTGGGAAGAATCTTTTCAACTTTTCAGGCTGAATTGTTTGATAAACCTTTGCAATTTCATCCAAGCCATAGCAGACTAGTTGATGTGCTCTTTCAGTCCCCTTTTGAGTTTTGACTCTGACTTTTAGGAGGTACCTTCTTGTTATTACTTCCATGGTCATTCCACCAACTCCATGTACAACCAGGGTTATTTCTTCACCCCTGAGGCCCAATCTTTCCGCAGCTCTGTGAGTTATGTAATTGGTGTCTGATGCTAGGTCAATGAGGGTGCCTATCTTCTGACCTGCATTGGCCATCACTTGCATCAGCATCATAATCACCGGAAGTTAAACCAGCTCATTCCTCTACAGTAATTCAGACTGGCCTGCAGCTTTGAGTGTAACTGAAGATTTGTTTGTGAATGCCTTTCTGCACTGACCTGCTAGTTCAGGGGAAAGTAGTGATAAGAACTCTTCCTGTTCTTCTGTGAACTTTCCTTTTCCTCCATATTTTCCAACTGTGCCCCCTTGTCGTTTGAGTTCAGCTTTTAGACACAGGAAATAATGGTGGTCTGGCCCAGTTTCTCTCCTTTTACAGTACGTGTTCTTGTATAGGAAATTGTCTCTGCAGTATCTCTGTCATCATCATGGTTTCCTAAGCATTTATTGCATGCTCCCAGCTTCTTCAAAACAGACTTCTTTTCAGATAGCTTCAAAGCTTTAAATTTCTTGCAGAAGAATATTTTGTTGCTGTGCCCATAATCACCACAGACACCACAACCCTTGTCAACTTCTTTTGTTGTAGCTCTGGCTGATGTAGACCTTCTTTCATGCCTTTTCTCAGACTTGTCCACCTTATCCACACTTCTCAGTTGTTCAAGTCTTTCCAATATCTCTTCTTGCTTCTTCAGGAACTTCAAGAGCGTGTCAAAGTGAGTATCTGCTGTGACATTGTTTTTAGGGTTAACTAGAAATGTTAGCCAGTCTCTTTTTATGAAGTCAGGTAACTTTCTTTCAATGGACTTAATGACTAACGGATTTTTTATGGCTCCAATGTTCCCCAGCTCTGTCAGATCTGCCAGGGCTTTCTCTACAGATTGAATCAGGTCAATGACTCTCCTCGGCTGGTTCCCCTTCACCTGCGGCATTTTGTCTAATTCTTCAAGGATTTCAACTGTAATGGTAGACTTGTTGCCGTATCTATTTTCCAGGACTCTGAACATATCATCTGCAGTTGTATAAGTTGACAGTCTCAGCTCCTTCACGATGGTCTCACTTACACTCTCCAGGAGCTGAATCTTGAGCACCTCAGGTGAGCCAGTGGGCTCTCCCTGCCTTTGCAGGCTCTCCCAGTCTTTTTTCCACCTGTAGAACTCTCTCATATTTCCCTGGAAGACAGGAAGGGTAGTTGGTTTTATCTTCACAACAGGTGGTAATGGTTGGATAGGTTTACCGTTCGTGCCTTGATCAGCTAGCCTCCTTAATATGGCAAATTCAGCTTTTCTCATTTTTAGCCTGCAGTGGGCTGCTCTCAGTCCTTTCAGTCTCCCATTCATTTCATCTCTTGATGAGTCAGGAATCCACCTCTCCCACACAAACATAGTTGAGATGATTGCACTAACCTTCTCACCTAATAAAGTGAGGTGAACCTCATAGCCCTCCAAATTGTCACTTTTGACTTGCATATTTTCAGCTTCATCAACTACTTCCTCTGCTTCATGGATTGATGTTTTAAGTTCCCTTTCTCCATATCTTCCCCACAGGTTAGCTTGTACAGCGGCAGTAACCTCCTTCATTTTATTCTCTGCATCTTTTAAAGTCATTTGAATGTCGGTCTGTTGCTGCTTATCAAGTTCTGCTTCTTCATCCACTGCCTTGACATCAGCCTCCAGTCCAATCCTGTAGTCATCATTAGAGTCAAGAACTGACCTGAACCGGTCTGAAAGTTTTCCAAATTCCTCTTCTAATTCGGTTTTCAGCATGATGTCTGCTCCTCTTGAAATATAGTTGGCTAGTCTGGTGAAGCTGCTTTTAGCGCTGGTCCTCTCCTGCTTCAGCAGTTTGACCGTCTTCCCCAAGACCTCTTCTGCCATCTTTATTTTCTCTTGCGTCCACAGCTTTTCTGGTTTGAAGCCCTTTATCTCCTTTTCCAGGGTGCTCTGTGGTTATCAACTGTCAAGCTCCACACTAGTTTCACTCTAAAGGGACACTTTGGGACAACTCCATCACATTCCAACAATTTTTATTATGTCAGTTCAGTGAACATTAGGTTGATAACCTTCAAAGAACAGAGATAAGTGTTAGATGTCACATCATTTATATAAAATACAATAAACAAAGAACTTCTAAACTAAATCTTCCCACACTAACAGTGTAAACAATTAAATTAAAGCATGACTTCAAAGGTCACCCAAAACAACTTCATATCATAAATAAAACAATAGTTACCAACCATTGGCGTCTTTAGAGTCAACTCATTGTTAGAGCTTGCTGTGCTGTTCCTGTTTGACTGAGGACTGAGAGCCACCACCCTGCATAGGTGTTTTTTATCACCA
>SSNQ01000401.1:524040-538385 GCA_006942095.1 Nothobranchius kuhntae
ATGTGTCTGGATTTTACTGTGGGAAGGTGTGTGTGGGTGTGTGTGAATGTTTGTGTGCTTGAGTGTGAAGGTCAGTACCAAACATTCTCAACACTATTTAAGAATGGATTCATTAAACCATTATAATTACCCCAAAGCATAAGAACCATTCATTTGATTAAACACATTTATAATGAGCAAAATGATAATGGTTATTTTAACATTAAAATCAAGAAAAAGAAGTTTAAACTTTATGTTTTGACTTGGTCTGGGTACAACTCATGTAAACACATCTTCTGGTAGACTGCAGGTGGTTGATGTTATGGTTTCCTCCCAGACTCGCTGGCGTTAAGGACTTAATCTGTGGGTGAAAGTTCTCAATGACCCAGCTTTGACCTAGCTGCGTCCAGCACCACCTTTGTGATAGAAAACCCATATTTCCTCACGTTACAGTAAATACCAATACTCTTTGCCAGGTTCCGGTGCAGTAGCTGGCTCAGCATGTCCATTTTTGAAAATATCCTCCATGTACTCTATGAAATGATGTTTCATCTCCAGTTTCCTATTCAAGGTACGGCGAAGTGACATCAGTCTGTTGAGGGCTTGTACTCGATTGTTTGGCAAACATGGTTTTGGACTATGAAATGGCAGAGGAGCCACCCAGCTGTTGGATTCATCTTTCTTAAACTCCTTATTCATAATCTGGAGGAAGGTTTCATCCTCGATGGAGGGCTCCAGCTTATTCTCTTTTGACTGGCTGAAAACCAGCTCACCTACACTTGGCTGAGTGGAAATCAGTGTGTCGGGATATTAGCTGTTCACCTATGACCTTTTCTTTGCAGATGATCCTGTTCTCACAAGGCTTGAAGTAACTGGGTCGTCCATTCTCAAGGACATTGGTCTTGAACGTGTTGACAGTCGGCCGGTGAGCTCCACCGAGACAGACATCACCGACTATTACCCAACCCAGGTCCACTTTTTGGGCATAAGGTTCATTATGACCGCCGTTACGCTGATTGCGCACTTTGTGAACTCGGGTGATGTCCCTCCCAAGTAACAGGAGTATCTCAGCTGACGCATCGAGAGGAAGGATCCTGTCAGCAATAGACTTAAGATGCTTGTGACTTTGAGCAGCTTCCGGAGTAGGGATTTCATCCCTATTATCGGGAATCAGATTGCACTCAATAAGAGTTGGCAATGATAAGTGCAACTGTCCATCAGCTGACTCCACCATAAATCCAGAGGCCCGTCTTCCAGCAGTCTCTGTGATTCCCGAGCATGTTTTGAGGGTATAGGGAGAAGCCTCACCCTGGATGTCGAACATATCAAAGAATGCTGATCTAGCTAGCGACACATTGCTTTGGTCGTCCAGCATCCCGTATATCCTCACCTTTTTGTCTGGGCGACCCTTGGGATACACGCTGACCAAACAGATTTTGGAACATGATTTACCTTTGAGTCCCTTACCACACACGGCTGTGCATGAAGAAGCTGCTATGTCAGTGACACACTCAGTAGGCTCCCCACCATGCTCTGCAGGAGGTGGTCTGGAACTGGGAGCCCAAGGTGCCGGTCCAGGTCGCTGTCACACTCAGACCAGTGGATGTCAGTCTTACACTCTTTAGCTTGGTGACTCGCTGAACCACAACATTTAAAACATATTGAGTTCTCCGACAGGAAGCGTCTTCGCTCTGCAAGTGTTTTTTGTCGAAAGCCTCTGCATTTACTGAGGGAGTGAGGTTTCTTGTGGAGAGGACACTCTCTCTCTAGATCAACCGTGAGTCCTTTGGAGTGATGAGAAATGGTGGGGTGTCCCACCTCGGTTTTACTTACAGATATTGGAGGCTTGGATTTCCATGGTTTGTAGAAGGATCCATCACCTTTTAATGCAGCTGAACTGAAGTTAGAAAGGGCAAAGCTAGGATCATTTCTCATCTCTGCATAGTTATACACAAAGTTCACAAAAAATGAGAAAGGGGGATATGGAACTTGGTGCTCCCTCTTGTAGCGCGACCCCTGAGTTATCCACTGTTCTTGGATGTTGTGGGGCAGTTTTTCCGCTATAGGGTTTATTCCCCTCGCAGTATCTAGGAAACTGAGCCCTGGCAAATATCCTTCTTGCTTAGCAGCTTCGATCTCTAGGAGCAGGTCTCCAAGTTCTTGAAGCTTCTGGTGATCTCTGTTTGAAAGCTTTGGGAAGTGGTTCAATCTATCGAAGAGAGAAGCTTCGATGGCCTCTGGGGAACCATAGCACTTGTCCAGCCTTCGCCAAAGCATGTTCAAACCCATGGATGGATTGTTGACATAAACTGCCCTTATCCTCTTAGCGTGATGTAGCGACTCCCCACCTAGCCACTTAATGAGCAGGTCCAGCTCTTCACTAGGTTTGAGGCTAAGTCCCTCCACAGCATTAACAAAGATAGATTTCCATGACGGATAACTAGCAGGCTGGCTATCAAACACTTTTAGTCCAGCTGTGACAAGGTCTCGGCACGCCAGATATACAGCTAACAGACACACCTCGAGTCTCCAATGGTGAGTGGGGTGGAAGTTGGTTTGTTGACCCTGTGTAGCGATATGTATGCATAGAGGGAACATTTCCATCTGTGTCATAAGACAGAAAATGAGGCTGATTTTTTCTCTGGTTGCTTGGGTGAAAGCCTTCAGCAGAAAAAGCAGCAGGATTCAGCTGTTGCATATCACGACTGACACGATGAACCTCGATGTCTGGGACGTGTCTGTGTTGTGGTACAGAAGCAACAGGCTCTGTTTCTTTCTTGTTTTGAGCTGAAGCGAAGCTGTGCCCTGAAGAGAAATGTGCTTGGATGAACTCACCAGTTCGTTTTAGTGACTGCTTCGTTGCCTGAGCACGACTGGCTTCACTCCCAAGGTCACAGCTGTCTAAATCTGCAGCAGCCTCAAATACTTGAGCCTCTGCTGAGGCGGCCTCGGCTTCACACTCTTCTTTTAGTGCATTTAATGTAGCCTCTATGCGTGCTTTCTCCACTTGCATTTCTACTTGGCGTTTTGCATAAGCTGCTCGCATGCGTGCAGCTTCCGCCTTGGCACGAGCTCTAGCAGCAGCGGCACTAGCTGAAGATTTATTTGAACTTTGTTTGGAAAATGCAGCTGAGGCAGCACACTCTGACCTAACCTCGAGGCTCCGAGTGCCCGTGTCGATAGGGTTTGAGCTTGACATCGTCTAATACAAGCAGGTGGATTGGTCATCAAATCCCATAAATGAATACAGAAGAAGCAAGCGTAGCCTCTTGGTGTTTTCGTCCACTTACTGGTCACCGGCGACTAGGAAATGAGCCGTCGAGATTCCTTCACAGCTTGACGTGATGGTCCATCTTTTCACTGTTCTGTCCTCACTAAGTGTTGTCCTCGTGGACGTAGACTCAGCTATCCAGACAGCTAAACACTCTCCCAATCAAAAATCCAAGGAACAGGCCGATGTGTTGAGTTGGATGATTTAATAAGGAAAAAGTGTGAAACTGTTGACAAACCAGAAATAAACCAATAAAAATGTTGCATCAGTATAAAACAACACCACATGAAATCACGCTCATGCTCAAAATGTTAAAGAAACCACATGTGAGGTGAGCTAGCTTAACCTTACTAGCTTAGGTTACACCTGCATTCAAATTAAATTCAAACTACAAACTATATCACTCTTTCACAACAATAACAATGCACACAAGTCGTTTCAGTGATAACAGACAATATTACTCACAGATGATGCCGTTTATCAACTTGTGAAGGCATGGATGGTAACAGATTAACAGAGGTGAAACTGCTTCTGGCTAGATCTTGCAGAATAAAAAACAACCACTAGAGGGCAAACTACNCCCCCCCCCCTAAGGGCAGATACCAGACGCCCATAAGGCTACACGACACAGGAGACCGGGACTTGACTGGACTGGGCTGGACGTGAAGACTTGACTTGGCTGGACGTGATGACTTGACTTGGCTGGACGTGATGACTTGACTTGGCTGGACGTGATGACTTGGCTGGACATGATGACTTGACTTGACTGGACGTGATGACTTGACTGGACGTGATGACTTGACTGGACGTGATGACTTGACTTGGCTGGACGTGAAGACTTGACTTGGCTGGACGTGAAGACTTGACTTGGCTGGACGTGAAGACTTGACTTGGCTGGACGTGAAGACTTGACTGGACGTGAAGACTTGACTGGACGTGAAGACTTGACTGGACGTGAAGACTTGACTGGACTTGACAGGAGCAGGCGTGGGACCCAGGCAGAGAACTGCAGGAGCAGGTGTGGGACCCAGCAGGGGCTGCAGCAGTAGGCGTGGAACCCAGGCAGAGAACTGCAGGAGCAGGCGTGGGACCCAGCAGAGGCTGCAGCAGCACGAGACCTCGACAACCGGACTGAGCAGGTGCACAGCACGATTCGCTGGATCTCAGGCAGAGGCTTGGGTGCAGGGAAGCAGGAGAAGAGCGGGGAGAACAGCCCTACCACCCCGGAGAACGATGGCGTGCGTAGGGGGTGTAACTCCTTCAAAGCTCCAGGATCCGCGGTTTCCATGACACAAACGGGACAGGGGCAGAAAGCAGGAGAGGAGAAGGGCTCGACCACCGCAGGAAATGAACTGGATGCGCCGAAACCCGCCCAGAGGCTTGACCACCCCGGAGAACAGGTAGGATGTGCCAACACCCTGGGCCAGAATCTCCTTCTGCTAAAGGCAAAAAAGGAAAAAATAAATCCTCCAGAGAGCAGGTGTTAGCTCACCACAGGTCCAGGTTGGTCAGATCATTCTGTCACGGTGTAGGAGGTTGAGACGGCGGACCATGTGTGGATGAGCTGAGCAGGAGGTAAAAATGCAGGCTTCAGTAAAAGTAAAAATGGTTTAATGGCAGGATGGGATGAACAGGAACACCAACAAACAACAACAATGAACTGACAAAGGACAGGGGCAAAACAGGTGGTATAAATACAGAGGGCTAATTAGGGAAACATGGGCAGGTTAACGAGGGACAGGTGAGAACAATAAAGGTAATCATGGCAGGAGAGGAACACAGTCAGGCGGGCAGGGGCAGATCGTGACACACTTAACCTTTGCAAGTTGCCTCAAGTGATAAAAACCAGACTGGACCACTGCACTTATCTGTCTGTCCAATTTAAACAAACCATCCTTAAAAAAAAACAGGTTATTTACATAAGGCTTTACAAAATCCGAGAGGGAACCAAGTGGGCTCACCGCACCCTTTAACAGGTCTCCACTGCCAAAAACTAAAATCTCTGTCTTCAGGTCATTCAATTTCATAAAATTAATTGACATCCATTGCTTCAAATCAGCTAAGCAGGCCATTAAAGAAACAGCTGAATCCGGGATGAGTGGGAGATATGTCTGAAGGTCATCAGCAAAGCAATGAAAAGTAATGTTGTGTCTGGCAAAGATAGAGGACAATGGTAAAATATACAGTGAGAAAATGTTGGCCCTAAAATGGAACCTTGTGGAACACCACAAGTCACTGGTGCTGGTGGTGATGTAAAAGTTCCCAAGCTCACAGAAAAAGACCTGTCCTGTAGATAAGACTGAAACCAATCAAGCACTGTGCCCCTTATACCAACACAAGACTCTAATCGAGACAACAGAATATCATGATCAGTGGTGTCAAAAGCAGCAGATAAGTCTAGCAGCATTAAAGCAGCTGAATTGCCAGAATCAGTGATCATTAATAAGTCATTCACCACTCGTAGAAGTGCACTGTCAGTGCTATGCCGTGCTTTAAACCCCGACTGAAAAATTTCTGAAATTTGATGCATTCAATTCAATTCAAGTTTATTTATAAAGCGCCAAATCACGACAAGTCGTCTCAAGGCACTTCACATAATTAACATTCCAATTCACAGTTCATTAAGCCAATCAGAAATAATGTTTCCTATATAAGGAACCCAGCAAATTGCATCAATCCTCATACCAAGCAAGCATAAAGCGACAGTGGAGAGGAAAACTCCCTTTTAACAGGAAGAAACCTCCAGAGAATCCTGGCTCAGTACAAGGAGCCATCCTCCACGACTCACTGGGGATCAAGAAGACAGAGCAGACACACACACACACACACACACACACACACACACACACACACACACACACACACACAAAGTAATGTGTCTATAGTTATATTGTGATGTCTTAGTAGATATTCTATTTGGTGAAAGATAAACTTTATTGTATTTATCCTAGTGGATCTATAATTAAACGGATAAACTAGTAGTAGCACATCAAAAGTCAAGGAAACCAAAAAGTTATTATCAGGAGAGGGATAATGTTTTAGTGGTTAGCAGCAGTGTGCTAGTCGATGGCCCCCTCCATGAGGCCACCACAGCTCAGCAGAACGTCATTGTCGCTTCTTCTGGGGAGAAAAACACTTAGAGAGAAAATAAAGTTAACAGCTGAAATTGCACAAAATAGTACAGTTAAAGAGCAGACTGTAGAAGAAAGCAGTAGAGTGTGAGAAGTGGTCAGTGTGTCCTCCAGCAGTCTAAGCCTATAGCAGCATAACTACAGAGATAACTCTGGATAATCTATCCTATTTAGATGTAGGCATGTTGGAGGCAGGGCAAGGGAGAGCCGTCTTTACCGACTGTACACTCCACCTCCCTGTACTCCCCCACTTGTCCTGATTTAGGCTAACATCAGATTTTAACCATAGGCCCTTGTTCTGTCCTCACTAAGTGTTGTCCTCGTGGACGTAGACTCAGCTATCCAGACAGCTAAACACTCTCCCAATCAAAAATCCAAGGAACAGGCCGATGTGTTGAGTTGGATGATTTAATAAGGAAAAAGTGTGAAACTGTTGACAAACCAGAAATAAACCAATAAAAATGTTGCATCAGTATAAAACAACACCACATGAAATCACGCTCATGCTCAAAATGTTAAAGAAACCACATGTGAGGTGAGCTAGCTTAACCTTACTAGCTTAGGTTACACCTGCATTCAAATTAAATTCAAACTACAAACTATATCACTCCTTCACAACAATAACAATGCACACAAGTCGTTTCAGTGATAACAGACAATATTACTCACAGATGATGCCGTTTATCAACTTGTGAAGGCATGGATGGTAACAGATTAACAGAGGTGAAACTGCTTCTGGCTAGATCTTGCAGAATAAAAAACAACCACTAGAGGGCAAACTACTAAACAGAAAATACCTAATGCCAGCACACATACACATCTTCATAAGATACAAATTAAGGTTAAGGTTCACCTCACATAAAGTTTAAAGGTTCTTATTCAGTGTTAAGAATCTTGTATCTGAAGGAAGGCGTGGCTTTCTGAGAAATGCCACATTCTGATTTGCCAGAATACGCCAGAAATCATAACAAAGTAGTTTGATAAATCACAAATTACCTCCTGAGTAATTCAGTTTCTAGTGGATTCCGAACCGGCCAATATGGAACAAGCTTCCTTGAGACATCTCTTTTGACGTACAGTCAAAACCTGTTTGCACGCTGTAAGCTGACACAGCCAGACGGCTCCCTGAGACACGTCCACTTTGGACGCAAGCAAGCATTCCAGCTACAGTTATGACCTGGAGACATCTCAAGACCGGAAGGGTCGTATCGGAGTTTATTCTATGAAATCCTGGTGCTGTGAGGTCCACCCGAATTCTGACAGTCCGGATCTGCTGGGGGTCTCCAAGAGGGTTAGTAGGCACAACAGATTGTGTCTGATGCTGTTTTATTAATAATCAACTCTCTAGTTTATAGCAGACAACAAATTCTTTTACACCCAGAATTCACAATTTCTTTCAGATACAAAGATTCTGCTAAACATCTAGCTTACATCACACCACCTACACATCACAGTCCATCATCGCACATCCACTCCATCACATCTCATTATTCATATCTTGTCATGTTTTATCATTAGTTTAGAAAAGAATAAAATTCCTTTTTAACTATATAATTGACTCTGTCTGAATTAATATTGTGTTTATGGTCCCTGAACAAGTAAAACTAACTAGTCTTCTGATTAAACATTCAAAGATCAATCAGATTAATATTTCATATTTATATGGAATCATCCCATCTTATTGGTCATAAATGAATTTGCAGTCACACTATAAGGTGTAACCGCTACAAAGTGGCGAGCCAAACCAGTCTTCTTCAAATCTTTTTTCACTTTGTGTTTTTTCTGACTGATTAAATACGTTAAACAGTTGTTCTGCTGAACCAGAACAGGGCTTCCCGTTCACTTACCTTCAGGAGCGCTGTTCCTCTTTCTCACCAAAATTTGTATCTGCACTAAGCTGCATATATTGCAATTTATTGTTAAAAGTGAGTGTGTTCATTCTTTTTCTTTATTTTACTCGGATGTAATGCTTGTGTAACTGGAAGGCAGATAAATCCTATTTTCCGATGTTATCACAGAGCTACAATCCTAATCCCGGCCTGATCAGCAACGAAAAAAGCTACGATCCAACGCCAAATTGTGGACGTCATTCCACAGTTCATACCGAAGATAATAGCTTCATGGTTAATATTCCAGACATCACGTCTGAAGCTGTGTTCGTTTTAGAGACACAGACGCGCGTTTCTTGTACCTGTGCATAGTAGCGTGACTACGCATTAAACTGGTACAGACACAGCTCCGTGCGGAAGAGCGATCACGAAGTGCATTCCGTGAACTACCGCTATACGGGCAAATTGTTAAGAGAGCCTTTGTTTGGTATGTCGTATTCTGCTGAAGGGTTCTAAAAGCTTTAGCAATTTAAAGCGAACATCTGGACTTGTCGATCCAGGCCTGCTAACGTGGTAAGCAAAGCTAGCATTGCTAACGTTAAGCAAAGTTATATACCGCCACTGAGTCAGATTCTGCAGTGCTATCAGCCAACTGTCGCAGCTGTCTGCGTCTCTACTCGCTATCCCTACGGAGTAAAGCTCCGGCGTTTTTAGCTGTATTTAGTGCTTTGCTACCGAGAGACAATCTCTCTCTATCCGGCAAGCTTGCCATTTTGGCTCTGTGTCTCTTGCATGTGTAGAAGTGATGTATCCTACCCCTCCCTCACTGTCTTGCACTCTTGGCGCTCGAACGCCTCCTCTTGGCATCTCCATTGCAGACAATATGTGGTAAATTATCATGTCTGCTGCGGAAGCGTCTGTGCAGGATAGGTTGAACCCACAGTCAGTGGGACAGCAGGTGATTGATTCTGTCCTGACTCGTGTTGGTTCTGCTAGTCTAGCAGCTTATGGTTATGATACTTCCTTGGTGGACTGCATGCCTGCTGAGTTGTTGGACATGGTACGGGATTTGGCAGCCAGTTTGCCCAGCGAGGGTGAGAAAGTTAAGGCAGCAGCTTGCACCGATTCTTTGGGGCGGTTTGCTGTACGTCTGGCTTACCTCTGGGATAAGGAAGTCGCAGGTCACATGAGTATACAAGAAGCTTTGTGCACACTGTCAGAGCAGAGGGGGATGGGTGAATCCAGCGGCTCACTAGATAAAGCTGCTAAAGAGATTGCAAAGTTGTTGGAGAAGTAAGACAGAGCAGAAGGGCAAGTTGCAACTTTAAAAGCTGATTTAGATCATCTAGAGGTTGACCACAAAGAGGCAGTGAAACTGGTACGAGCCCAGGATGAGGAAACGGAGAAATGAAAGAAACAGATTTCTGATCACACTGGGGGACAAAGGGGGTGACACCTTCACCTCCTGTGACCTCAGCTGTGCCTACAGCGGTGCCCAGTCCTTAGACTTCTCGTATCCTGCATGCTTAAACATTATAGAAGCAAAATGACTACTACTTTAAGTTAGTCAATATGAAGAAGTGCCATCTGTAATTTTCTCCAACAGCAGATGAGTCACATTCTCTGTGAGATAATCCTCACAAACTCTCTGTGATGCCTTCAGGACAACGATCGTTAAGTTGGTAATGGGAATAAGGCCGGGGACACACCGGCTGCGGAAGCGCCGCGAAGCACCGAGAAGCGAATCGCTCACGAAATTCGGCCGCTGCTCGCCGCTCCTCAGTTCAGATCAGACGCGCCCCAGTCGAGGCGCGCCTCGGCTCAGCTGTAGTTTTTCTTTTAAAACACTTGGTGTCCTCAATTTCCTCTCTGCCTTTTCTCAGCTATTTTCCTCTACGTGTGTGCGCGCGCGTGCGTGTGTGTGTGCGCGCGCGCATGTGTGTGTGTGTGTGTGTGTGTGTGTGTGTGTGTGTGTGTGTGTGTGTGTGTGTGTGTGAACCTATGGTATGAGTTGTTTCTGCCAGTTGAATCTCTTGGAACCCGCTCCAATTCTGCAGCTGTATCCTAGCAGTTTCTTCCTAAATGGGTACGTAAACAATCATGTTTTTCGGGGGTCGTACAGCTCCTTGTGTTTCTCAACTTCCATAATTAATTTAAAGTCATCCACCTTAACTGCTTGCCTCAGACTTTCTGCCTCTCTGTCCTGTTTGCTCCGGTGAAAAGACACCCAAAACCACACCCCCTTCACGTGGTCACACACGCACACAAGTTCGATGTGTGTGTGTGTTCGTGTGGTTTTTCTGCAGTGTCTGATTACGAACACATTTGACTATTGCGGAATTTTATTTTGAAATGCTTTATTTTGTTAACTTTACCGGCCTGCCTCTTATGTCTACGTTTGACTTCCTGCCAGAATTGACGCGATTCACCCGCGGCTCGCGAAAAAAATAGAGCCGACGCCGAAATGATCGCTGCACGGCGCGGGCTGGGGCGCCGGCGCGCGCCGGCGCGAGGCGATTCGCGGCGCTTCGGCGGCCCATGTGGTCTATAGAATAGCTCAACAAGGGCGCCGAATGAAGGCGACCCCATTTTCGCGGCGCTTTGCGGCGCTTCCGCGGCCAGTGTGTCCCCGGCGTAAGTTAGATCAATAAGTTATTAAGTACTTTAAGTAAATTAGTGTTAAATGTTTCTGGTTCGGAAAAAAGATCATAATGAGATTTTAGTGATCTCTGTTACCAGAGTTAGGGAGTAATGGAATACTTGTACCACCATTACGTATTTAGAATATTAATTATGAGTAACTCTATTTTTAAACATTGCATTTAGAATACAGTTACTTTAGTAATACCATTGGAATACTTGTGTTTTCCTAGCCTGGCAAGCCATCCAATTTATGTGAATAAATAGTGGAGTTGTGACGTTTGTGAACGAACCAATTCTTTTGAACACCTCATGAACATGAACCATGGGAGCCGAGTCATGGTTGGGGTGAGCCGTTCTTTCTGTTGTTTTTTTTTCCTATGCGTGTTTCACAGAGATGCATACAAATCAGCTCCTCTGAGAGAAAGAACAATTATAGGGGGAGGGGCACACCCGGTAGAGACGTGACGTTCACGAACGAATCGTCTTCCATTAACAAACATCCCAGGAAGTGGGTAAAGCACACCTGCTCAAACCCCACCCACTGCTGGGACAGACGTAGGAGGAATGCCACCCAACACAGTGCGCCCTCACGAACATCGGAGGAATATGTTGCTCTTAATACGCAATGAAAGGTGGGTCAAAGGTCACACCAAGATTCCTGACAGGGTTTGGTGTGAGAATCAAGCTCACCGAGAGTCTCTGACTTTGGTAACCAGCTTGTCTGGGGCAATGATGAGGATCTCAGTTTTATCTTCATTCAGCTGAAGAAAGCTCCCACCATCCAGGTTTTGATAGAGTCTAAGCAGGTGTGTAACAGCTGCAGCTTAGACGTCTCATGGGGCTTAAAGGAGATGTGCAGTTGGATGTCATCAGTGTAAAGATGGTAGGAGATTTCTTTAAAGGAGCTCAGGATGTGCTGAAGAGGAAGCAAATTGAGAAGGAAGAGCAGAGGCCCCAGCACAGAACCTTGTGGGACACCATGGATGAGGGATGTGGTGGAGGACCTAAACTTGGAGACGGCCACAGAAAAGGATCACTCAGACAGATAAAAGGAGAACCACTCCAGAGCAGATCCTGATAGGCCGACCCAGTCTCTCAGCCTTTCCAGTAGCAGGTGATGGTCAACAGTGTCAAAGGCTGCAGTAAGGTCCAGCAGGACCAGAACAGAACAGTCCCCTGCATCACTGTGAGTCAGAAGGTCATTAGAGACTGTTGGGTAAAAACAGTATTGGGTGTATGGAAGTGATTTTGTCTGGGTACCATCTGGTGTTTTTTAATTCAAACGAAGGTTCACATGTTATTACTCTGTGACTCCGGCAGGGAGGTACGACCTTGCAGGTGTGCAGGATCTGTTGTTATCACAAAAGCTCCCTAGTGAAGTTCAGACGAAGCTTTTCTCTGTTATGCCAAGAACCTGGGAAAGTTAATGTGTGTGGGCTATGTGCTTTTGAATAAAACCTTTTTGCGAGCATCTGCTCGTCGAGAGACCAAACAGACAGCCACTGGTGTGTACCTTCTGACTCTCCGATTTTGGAAAGTCTGGTTGTTGATTATTTGTGATTGATTATTGGTAAATGGTCATCTAAACCCTAATATCTCTAACCCCCTTGTGTGTGTTGGACTTTCTTTGAGGTAATCCTGGATTGACTAAATAAATTACCCAACAGAGACCCTAAGAAGAGCTGTTTCAGTAGAATGAGCTCTGCAAAAACCTGACTGGAAGATGTTAAGTTCATCAAGAGCAGCTGTGAGTGGTTTATCCACAACCTTGGGTGAAAATTCTTGTTTTGCTTCAGTTGTTTGCTCGCTGGCTAGCTACATGTAGCTGCATGCTGTGAAGACAGCATACACTCAGAATAAAAGGACACATTTGTATTTCTTCACAAGTTGCACCAAACTAGCAAAAAAAATTAAACCTCATATCTTTCATAGTATGACATACATTCATACATACATTTGAGTGACAGCATACGCTCAAATCAAGGCAAGCTGCACATGTACCAAAAATCCAAACCCATTTCCTGTGTGCATCCCAGTCAGCATGGAAATGAGCTCACACGAGGAAACGCCAGACTCCTCCTCTTGGAACCTCTTCATTTAAATATGAAACAAGATGCTGACAGGTGACATTTTTCTCTAAACAGTCAGTTAAAGTGTTTAGACACACAGGAGGGAAGGAAAACATTCTGAGTATGAGATGGAGACACTATTCAGTGAGTTGTGTTTGATACACTGAAGCGCTAAAGGGCACAGCATCGGCGCCGTTGGAGCAGCACACACCCACAGTGCCGTGAAGCAGAGGACAGACTCATGACTACTGACAGTAGATTACATTAGACTCAACAAGCAGACCCTTACAGGTTAGTTCAATCCCGTGCACGGATTACAAACATTATTACAGTAAGAGAATGCAGCGCCACACAGGGGAAAGTGTGGGGATGAGACATTGTTCATGCTTCAATTCACATAACTTCTGTAAACACCAGGGAGGGAGTTGGGTTGCTTGGATCGCTCCAAAAATAATTCAATCAGCAAAACACTTTGTTATTTCAAATCCTCTGCATTGTTTCACATGAGTTGATGGCCACTTGCTTAAAATGTGTTCATGTGTTTTTTGTTGTTGTTTAAAGTCCCATTAGTTGTCACACACACAGGTGTGTGCGACATTTGTTCTCCACATTTGACCCATCCCCTGGGGGAGCGGTGAGCTGCAGACACAGCCGCGCTCGGGAACCATTTGGTGGTTTAACCCCCCCAATCCAACCCCGTAATGCTGAGTGTCAAGCAGGGAGGCATTGGGTCCCATTTTTTCAAAGTCTTTGGTATGACCCGACCAGGAATCGAACCCTGATCTCCCAGTCTCAGGGCGGACGCTCTACCACTAGGCCACTGAGAAAGGTTCACTAGTGCTTTAGTGCATCTGTGTTGTTTGCTCCAGAATTACAGATCTTCTGCCTTCAGTCGTGTTCTTATGTTAACGGTTTCTGTTTGAGCATCTCGGTTTTGGCCCACGTTGACAAATCAGCATTATTCTTCATAAGTTTTTATCTTCTTGGTGATCATTTCAAAACGGCTGGACACTTTCTTGTTGCTATCGAATCCCCATAATCCACTTTTGTGTTTTCTTTGTTGGCCCGTTTTTCATGGATGCTTCAGAGTTCTAGAAACTAAAAAGCTGGGTGAAAGGAAAACAACCAGAACTGTGACAAAACCATCCATTTGCAGTCAGGAGGAGATGTTCAGCAAATGTTTTGGGGGAATTCAGTTAAGTTCTTATCAAAATCTAAAGGGGACTGGTATTTCTTTCCTTTGTAAAATTACCATTTCTACCCTTAGGTTTGCATTTTTAACTGTAAGGAAGAAATTTTAATTTCTAATTAGATTTTTGTTGCGCACCATTGAGGGTCACACAAAAATGTTCCTCCCAGGTTTCAAATTCCTAAAACAACACGTAGTGTAGGTTCCCATCGTCAGTCCACCAGTGAGACCTAA
>SSNQ01000401.1:538801-561604 GCA_006942095.1 Nothobranchius kuhntae
CACACACACACACACACACACACACACACACACACACACGAAGCTCCCGCCGAAGCCTGTGTGTAATTTAAGCCCTGGCTACGAGCTAACCAAAGCTAACAAAGTTTAGCGGGTGCTTTTAGCCAGAATACTGTGGTGGAGCGACTCTGCTACCTTCTGTACACGATGAATATGAGGCTGAGGTTGAGGACTTCCATGGAGGAAGCAGAGGCCAAGCAGCTAGCGCTGATGGCTCATCTGCTATCTGTCAATCAAAAGGACACACCCCTAAGTGTGAATAAATTCAAGCTTTAATTACAAATGAATGGATGAGTCTAAGAGCCTAAGATTTCTACATATTTAAAAAAAACTGTTGTCAAAAGGATGTATTGACTTGTTTTTAGCTGCGTTTCATTAGAATTTTCTTAGTTGGTACCTCCCGTGCTCTCTATGTTGGGATGGGATTGAGGGTGGGAGGAGGGAGGACCAGAAGGGACCTTGGATGTTAATCTGTGTCGAGGGGTGGGAAACCGACTATTGTGTGGTTGTTTTTAATTTTGTAGAGAGCTTTCAGCGGCACTTTTTGTATAAAAAGTGCTTCATAAATAAAATTTGATTTTGATTTGATTTGATTTTCTATAGCACAGACTCTCTGTGTGCATGTTCAGCTGTTGAGTCTGATACAACCATGAGTCTTCTGGAGAACAAGACCACACAAATGCTCCTTCTTCACTGCCAATAAATATTTTTGGCCACATTGGTGTTTTATCTCATTTAAGCTGAAGCATGTTTAGATGTTTTCTTCTATTTAAGGCTTTCTCCCTCTTTTATGCTGTGAAACAAAAGTACACAACAGATTACAAGTCAGAATCATGTGTGTTGAGCTGCAAACTCCATCAAATTTTATCTGGCATGTTTCATAGACAGGCTCGGTGTACTGCCGGCAGCCATTTGGCCCATGCCCACACATCCCCAGGCTGCTCTGCCTCCCGCTGATTTCAGTCAGCTGACTGCTTGGCCCTGACCCTGATTCCTAAATCTTGATTTCACACTGTTCCTCCATTTTTACCCGAGTGCAGTGGAGCCACACTGGAGCTAAGGCTCTGATTAGAAACCAATTAGTTCCCCTGATTGCAGACTCCTGCCAAAGAGACACATCTTCTTGTTTTGGGTCCTGATTTAGACGGAGCTGTCTGCTTTCATTTGCTCAGAGTTGCTCAGAAAAAATAAGAAGACAAGCAGAAGAAGTACTCCTTTAACGTGACTTCATCTGAATGTGGTCTGGTTGTTTTTGATGTTTATCTCTATATGTTTGTACGTGTAACATATACAGATACATACTGTACATAGAAACTGCCGAGTGTTTTTCCTCTGAGGAGTTAGAAACTGCTTCGATGTGAAATGCTAAAAGCACACTAAAGTTATTAAATATTTTGAACACCTTCCAAATGTAGACTAACTTGCTAACATATCAAACTGCAAATTGCTCACACTTGTTTCTGCCAACAATCAGAGAGATGTGATGGGGTGAGCCACAACTTTCCGCCAGCAAGGCTCTGCACAGCCAATCCTCTGGCTCTGTGGTTAATCCCGTAACTATGATTCATCTGAGTTGGGAAACCTTCAGCTATCTGGCATCGCGGGTCAGCTGGAGCCGAGGCTATGGGCACTGGCCTGGGATCTGAATACACAGAAGGTTAATTAACTTGGAGAATGGATTTTTGTTCCATCCGGCAATTAAATATGTCAACAGTAATTAATGTTTTGAAATAAAGGCAATCATTCCTTAATGCTAAAAATACCCCAAACCCCCACCACCCAACTAGTAGACTGTTGAGTACCAGAAAATAAATAGTTATAATTGTTGATGTGGAGTTGTTGCAATAGGACCCAAATGCAGGTGAGCAGGAGACAAAAGAGCTGTTTAATAGTAGGAAGATAGAGCAGGAAGACAAGAGATGATCTGACAAAGACAAGCACGAACAGAGGGTTTAAATACACGAGGGTAATCAGGAGTCTGCTGGGAATGATAACAAGGGGTAGATTAGTCCAATAAACACTTAACAAGGAGAGACAGGGCAACACGTCAGAGGGAGCAGATCCTGTGAGAACCCCCCCTTAAGGGCAACTCTCGACGCCAGAAACAGGAACCACAGCAAAAGGGGTGGGACAGGAAAACACAGGACACTGGAGCTCATCAGAGACAGGTTGGAGCTCCAGAGACATCACAGCAGGGTCCACAGGACAGGGGAACAAGCTGGGGCGTCTTGGTAGGCAGCAGGGCTGGAGCCAGGACAAGGGAAGCTAGACTTCAGGGATGGCTGGATTTTGGAAACAGCTGGAGCGGTGTATGGACCACAGGGATCTGCGAAAGGAGATCTCGGGAACCAACGACAGGCACTCAACGAAGGGTGTGCTGCAGAGGAGTGGGGAAAAGTGCCCAACTACCCAGGAACAGCTAGGGCGCATCAGTGCCTCCCCTCCACAAAATCTCAATGGTCCTGCTGCAGCCATGGAAAACACGGAGTTCCTCGCAAAGGCGGACAGGATCTCACTTCTGAGGGGTTGTTCCGATAGGAGCCAAACACTGGTGAGCAGAAACATGAGGCAGGCAGGCAAAATAACAGTTTAATAAGAATAATGATCGGTATGAAGACACAGCAGGAAGACAAGAGAAGGATCTGACAGAGATGAGCACAAACAGAGGGTTTAAATACACGAGGGTAATCAGGAGTCAGGTGGGAATGATAAGAAGGGGCGGATGAGTCCAATCAACACCTACCGAGGGAACACAGGACAACACGTCGGGGGAGAAGAAGCAGATCCTGACAAATAAATGAGATATTTGAAATGGGATCCTCTTCCGGTAAAAAGAAGAAACAAGGCGTATTCACCATCCAAATACACGTGAGAAGCGACATCCTTTGTCCATGGAAAAATTACACTGGAGAGATGCAGAATTTTGAATGTTGAGGGCAGTTTCAGGAGATGATTCTGGCACTAGGTGTGTTTGTGGTGAATGCACGGTGGTGATTATGTAAATATTTCTTTATGTTTCTGCGGGTGAATGTCCCTCACCATTAGACTCACTGTTCATAAAAGTTTCAAGGACCTTCTGTATGTGTCGGACTCTGAATAATAGTTTGAAATGATCATAATGACACTAAACGTTCCTGAAGTTGACTATTCAGTGACAGACACACGTGTGGCTTTGAGAGCACTCAGGGAAAGCTAGAGCGTTTCATCACCGCTTCCCACTCTCTCCACTGAGCCGACTCCACGCTACCATTCCCACCACTCACCAAACTTTTTCTACTGATTAATGGCATCTTTTTATGGTTTCTCACAATCTGCTTGGACCATTTTACAGCCTTTTCATTACAAAGTTAAATGTCTTGAGATGGAATACAGTGGCAGTAAATGCCATATCCTTTCAGCATGGCAAGGGCAGGGTAATTGTCTCTGTAGCATAATCATCCCTCAACAAAAGCTCATGAAAATGGCAGGGTTTGAACATAATAAGGAGCACTGTCATTTTAGTTTCACCCCTCAAAATCCTCCCTGCCAGCATTAGTTTGCTTCCCTCTGTTGCAGGGAATGTTTATCTCTATCTTAGGGCCTCAATTTGACTCTTTTCTTCACTGCTGACGGCCTGTAATTACATCCATCTGCTCTTTCTGTATACCCTGTTAGTCCAGGCAGAGATAGCAGGAAGTAATGGAAAAGGCTGCAGAACAAGAAGAACGACCAACTTTGAATGTGATTGAAATTCACCTGCAGCTACATAACTTTATGGTGCAGCTGTCTCTGAGTAGTAATGACAGCTGAATAGAAACAGTTTGCCCAATAATTCCTTTTTATTTAAAACATGTTACTAACTAGTAGGACAAACCATGAAGGAATCAAAACAAAAGAATGGGTCTCAAATGTAATGTCTGTAAATCTGGAGGTGATTTGTTAAAGTGGGTTCAGAGGAGGTAGGACAGTAATTTTGTAAAATGGCATCCTGTGGTCAAATTAGGTAACTGGCTGTTGCCAGTTGGTGATCAGTGCCAGGAGACTTTAGTTGAAAAAGACGAGTCATGCACAGTAAGTTAATAAATGTTATAAATGCTGTTATAGTTCTCATTAAAAGAAGTAAAAAGCAACAACTGACTTATTAAGCACTTCACACATATATTTCACTGTATTATTGAGTTGTTGGTAATCAAAAATGTAGCTTGACGAGCTGACTGTGCTTCTAACTGTGTTAGCTCAACAACAGCCTCTAACCTTCTTGACCTGATAGAGTTTAACAGGATGCCGTGGCTTCTTAGCGGTACAAGACATAACTTCTGGGCTGCTGCTGCTTGCTGGCTCTGGTTCTTTAAACAACTCGAGTTTTTGCCGGCCGGTGTTGAATTACAAATGCTTGCGGTGTTGTGTTAGCTTGCTGCAGATTTGGCAACCTTGCAAACTCACAGAGTGTAAACAGAAACAACATCCCACTTTTGTTTTTGGAAAGGATGAAAACTGACAATCCCCACCAGCCAGCTAAGAATGAAATCTGTTTCCGTTGTAACAGAATGAAATGACTCTTTTCCACCTAAAAGTCATTTCCCCCTCTCCTCAGCAAGAACTAGTCTGCATGAGATAATGTTCAAGGTCTCATGCATCTGCTTCTAAACTGTTTTCCTTTCCAGCTCAAGAGAAGAATGAAGAAAAGGACTCTTTCATTTTAATAAATCAAGGAACTCTATATTTAATAAAGCTAATCAAACAAAGTGTTAGTCAACAATAAAATGTGAACCAATTTGTGAAATGTAAATATTAATTACTTTATTATAATCCTATAGAATATAATAAGTAATATGACTTTAAATGTTCCACTAGGACTGACGTCACGTAGCGTTAAGACATGACACATTGCTTTGACTGATCCAATCAGAATCTGCCAGATCTGACGGAGGCGTGGTTTTGGTGGTGTTTGGTAAATCTGTCATCTTTTCATCTGACCGTAAATCAAAACATCCTTAGTATAAAACTATGCCCACGTCATCTTTAACGCCAGTTCAAAGCCTTCTAGAGAAGTTGTCGGAGTGGCCAATCCGTAACTTTCCTCTTCAGCCAAAAGAACCAACGACAAGCTGGATAAAACCTGTTGCTGTTCCAACTGCTGCAACGGTTCCTTTCAGAATAAAAGCTGAACCATCTCGACCCAGGTTTGGGTCTCGCTAGATGCCAACAAAACTGTCGTGACCCGGAAGTATCTCAAAGACTGGTCTGGTCGGCAACCGCTGCTTTTCCTACCGGCTTCTGTTCCAGAAAGGGTCACGCTGGACCTCGGCATTCCTGATCTAACGGGGACTTCCAAAAGGGTACTTAGGCCGACAGAATGGCGTCTTATGTGTTTATGAACCTCCTAACCAAAGCTTAGCGAGAAGACATCACCTTCACTTCCCATCAGAATTAATCGTTTCTTCGGATTTGCTGGTTCTGAGCAACATTCCACACTACACCATTCTCCGTCTCATTCACTTAGTTACACCATACATTTAGTGTTTAAAGTTAATCTAGTTTAATTTGTTCAGTAATACATCTTTGAACTTTTAAAACTTGACTCTCTTTCTTTTATCTCTGAGTTAATAGAAGGTGTTACATAATCCCTGCAATAAAAAGTTCCAATATTCTGGTTAAAAGTACCCAAAGATCCATAAGATTGATTTCATATTTATTATGGAATCTCATGTCTTATGGTTCACTAAATAGATGTAAATTAACCGTTTACACAGTGTAACCTTCCTTCTGTCATGGTCTGCGTCTGCCCCTTCCTTCATGTTCCTCCTGGTGTTCTCCATCCCTCTCTAGATTCCCTTTTGTGTCTCATAGCGCCCTCATGTGTCCTTTGTCTGCGTCTCATTTATGTGTTTTCTGTTTGTAGGCATTCGATCATTCCCTCCAGTTGTAGCTCCAGCCTCTTTGTCCCCAGCTCTGTGTCTGTGTGGGTGTGTGTGTGTCCATTCCCCCAACTCAGTGTGTGAGTGTATGTGTGTGTGTGTGTGTGTGTCCATTCCCCCAACTCAGTGTGTGAGTGTATGTGTGTGTGTGTGTGTGTGTGTCCATTCCCCCAACTCAGTGTGTGAGTGTATGTGTGTGTGTGTGTGTGTGTGTGTGTGTGTGTGTGTGTGTGTGTGTGTGTGTGTGTGTCCTTCCCTCAGTCTTTTAGTTCAGTTTTGTGTTTATCTGCCCTCCTTTGGTTCTGCTTCCCCATTTAGATAACTGTTGTCACCTGTCTTCCCTCCAGCCCTCACTCCACACACCTGCTTCCTGTTTCCCTAATTGTTCCTCGCAGTCTATTTAAGCCCTGTCTTGTCTCTGTATCGTTGTCGGTCCATTGTATTTCTTGGTCAGCGTTGTTTTGTCGCCAGTCGCCAGTCGCCAGTCGCCAGTCGCCAGTCGCCAGTCGCCAGTCGCCAGTCGCCAGTCGCCAGTCTCCAGTCTCCAGTCTCCAGTCTCCAGTCTCCAATCTCCAGTCTCCAGTTCTCTGCTCAGAAGCTGAGCTTTTGGATTTTTGTCTTAGTTTAGTTATTGGGTTTTTGCCTTCGCCCCCTTGGATGTTTGGTTCTCCTCCTAAATAAAGGATTTTTACTTTATACCAACTCCTGCCTCTTGTCGTCTGGGTAATCAACACTTTGGGTCCTAACCATCCCCTCAACACGACACCTTCCAGCATGATTGAGACTTTAGACTGTTTGGTGATTATTCCTTACAAATTGCACCTTTAAATAAAACTACCACAACAGTGACTTAAAATTCTGTTTAGGTAAAACAAAAGAGTTTCTCAAGTCACTTATATGCTCACATAAAATCTCATCTCTGTCACACACACACATAATCAGATTTATTTATAAAGCACTTTTCAAACGAAGTGCTACTCAAAGTGTTTTACAAAATGACCCCAGATTCCCATTACAGGTTAAAAACAGTAGCAGCTGATTCACATCCACCCTCCTCTTCCTGTTATGTTCACTCCTCTAATTCTCTGACAAGATTCTCTTGCTTCTCCTTGTCTGAGGAGTTGAAAAAAGAAGAATCTGGAAAAGATGCAGTGCTGCACCTGGTGTGGGAGAGGAGTGAGTATGAATTAAACATGTTTCTAGGAGTGAAAGTAAAGAAGCAGGCTTCTTATTTGTTACAATAAGTGCATAATGTGTGTTCTGGAAAAAAGCTCCTGATTTTATCTGTCACCAGTCAAGGTTACTAAATGTGCAAAGAGCAAATTATTCCTTCTCATGCAAAGCATGATGATTAGACTGGATAAGTGCTGACAGCAACAGAAGGGGCCTGGTTTGGAGACACTGCTGGGTGTTGAGTATGAGACTGAGTGTGGGTTAGGTTAGGTGGCTGTTATGAAAAAAATGATGTTTATTAATTCTTGATCATGGACTCGACCAACTTGATGTAATATGTACTGCTCTATGCCTCTCTGCATGCTCACACACACACACACGCTTGTATTCATACACACACTGACTCTCTCTCTCACACAAGGACCTCACTCCTCCTTTCTTATCTTCCCCTCTATAAATAAAGTCTGTGAACAGACGTCCGGGGCATCTGCTTCGGCATCTTGCCACAGTTATAACTGTTTGACTTGTCTGCTCATTGTCTCCTCTCTTCACTATAGGTAATGGGTTATCGATACACATATTGATAAAATCCATGAGTGGCTGAGGTTGAGTGTGCATTATTAATCAGGAGTCAGATATTCATCGTATGGTCTACAGAACATCTTTCACAACAAAAAAGGTATCAGCTGTTAAGGATATTTCCTTTCGCTAACATACACCACTTTTTAAAGTTTTTTTTAGTAGCTGTAACTTAGTTACACCTTAGATGTTTTGACGTTGATAAAGACTGATGTAAACAGTTCCTAGAATCAGGTTGGTTTATTTCCGCTCAGACATACCAGTTAGCAGCTAGCAACTCTGACTGGTTTGTTGTGAGAATGACTTACAAGGCATTCATTCCTAGAGACCACTACAGATGTATTAAAATATGAGTAACGTTGACCTTAAACATTGAGTACAAAACAAAGTAACATCTAATTTTCCTGTTGAACCATTATGCATTTTTATTATGAATGCAATCTTTTACAGACCTTGTAAACACACTTAATGTTCTGCAGAACCACAGCAATTTGGTATAGACCCCTTGACAAGTGACATCACGCGCCCAACCCAACGCCCCCCTAACTTCAGGCTGGAGGGCACGAAGACAGCCCTCCCTGTTGACTACTGCTGTTATTATCTGTCAGTTGCCAGTAAACAGAGCTACATAGTGGTAAAATAAAAAAAAGACAATAGTTAACAGCCATGAAGAGAAATCTTATGGATGATCTGTCCACACTGTGGCAGGCCAAGTCTTATTAAAAAAATCTGCCCCACATGTCCAGTTATGAACAAGTTATAGTCAAGTTATTGCCATCTAATGACTTTTATGATTTTTTATATATAATTATGCGCAGCTGCGGGGGAAGAGGAGCCGGGGTAGAAGTAGCAGCCGAGCAGAGGCAGACAGCGAGGAGGAGAGCTGTGCTGCAGATCAGTCCTGAGAAATAAACGTGTATAAAAATGGCAATGCCGGTGTGGTGTGTACCCGTAGTTCTGTGTGTGACCCACAATAAGTCTTGTTACAATAATTACACAAAATGTACTGTGTAACTGGAGCGGGCAGCCTCTAATGTCATTCGTTTGTGTTTCTGTTTCTGTTGTTCCTCAGAATAAACAAAGTCTGTTAATTTTCAAAGACGAATGGTGTCACTGTGATGCTGCAGCCTCATCAAGCAAAACTTATAAGACATCCGGTTATACCTTCGTTGCTTCAGCTGTGTGAAGTCCAGGCGGCCGGTTCTGAGAAGGCCTGTCATTTCTCAGCTCATTAGCTATTTCAAACAGATCTGGAAGCTTTATGATGAACACTGTTAGCGTCATCATTTTAAATCCAACTGTTTTTTTTTATTTCATTTATTATTAAAATAAAAAAAAAATACTAACAAATAAAATGAGGTTTCTCAAACCAAGAAAATGAAAAGGGAACAGAAAGAAGAAAACTTATGTTATCTTCCCTTTTTTAACTAAAATGACATTTTTACTATGAAATAACAATAATTATAAATTGGCCTATACAAAGTAATTGCTTGACTGGTTAGCTAACTTGAGTTCAATTTTTAAAGAACGAAAAATTAATAGTAATAATTCACTGCCATTTGCATTATTTTTACTGTGTGGGCGTCGGAACGAGCTCCCGCACCATGAGAACAAACATCCCAGCTCTAAAGCCGATCTTCATGTGATCAGGAAGCACAACATCCTTGTGTTAGGAGATCGTTTTGGGCCGCTGCTGTAAAAACAAGTGAGGCGCGAACCGGAAAAGCTTCTGCCGATCACAATTCAACAACAGATTATGAAAGAACGGATAACGCTCGAAACGCGCTGATTCTTCCTGATGTAAGCGGTGAGGCTACTCTTTGTTTTGTTAGTTTTGGCGTCAACATCATCCAACGTTCTGACTCTTATAAAAACAGTAAAAACGCTGTCAGTGAAGGGCTTTTCTGATCAGGAAATGGCTGGCAGTGAATGAGTTAGACTGGAAATGCAGTGAAAAAATATTGTAGATTTGTTTAACTTTTTAGATTTCTTTTTTTTACCTTCAAGTCAGGGAGGGCAGCCTAGCGCCCCCTATGGATAAGCAGCCACTGCTGGACTCTAGAAAGTATAAACACCATTCTTCTTTACTGCCAGCATCTAGTATCTGATGGGCCTCTTCCTAAACTCACTGATTTATATCGACTCCTCCAGTCTGACAATTTTAAGCTGTTTAATTTCTCAGAGTTTTTAATGAATGAATCTTTCACCAATTCTGAAGCCAATCACCTCTGAGTCATGATGAGAAAAACAGATCATCCTGTCTCCTGTTAAATCTCTCACCACGACCGTGTCCCAACCACGTGCTGCCACGTACGAGCCCATAGGTCCAGTCTGAAGCTGAAGAACCTCACTGACATCACAGGCAGAGTAAAGAAATGTGCAGCTAAATGTGGATAAAATCACTCAAGCATCACAAGGCAGGGTTGTAAATAATAAAATCTGAAAAACATACATTTCACATCCTCTTTAAGTTACCGTACATGTTAAGCCCCACAAGCTAATGACATGCGTGTGATCTAATCTTGCACACCAACGTGACTCAGATCGCTTCATTAGAGATAGAGATGTTCATTAGATTGGATATCATTACAGCTCTGGACACCAGGCAATATTTAAAGCTTGGTTAAGCAGCCAATTGTAGAGCAGCATTTTTCTGTTAGCCAGGTTTTTGAGAGTGGACTTGCATGCAAACACTCATCACAATGAACCTGTCTATAGATTAACTCACCAACTTCCTCTACCACCTCAGTTCTAACCTTCAGGCTAAAGTTTGCTTTCCTGCTTTGATCTCCCCTCTGCCTCCCAGAGCGTCTGATAGATGGGATCATGAGGGCCTGCTAGAAAAACTGCTGCCTTGACACATCTCTTTGACAAGGTGAGAATATCTGCAGAAAAAGACAAGGAGAGCCTTCCTCCTCTCTGCACATCCACTCATCCACCCCGGATTAAATCTTGACTGGCAGCAGCACGCAGGGTCACATATGATGTGCGGAGAGAGAAAGACAGAGCTTCCTGTGCAAGACGTGCTCCAAACAGACGCTGTAGGGCTCCTGCAGGAAGGACACATCACGACTAAGCACCAGGATTTTCAGTCCACTCCCAGCATGGAAGGCAGCTGTCAGTGCACATCAGAGAGGCTGAAGCTTCGTCAGATGTGGACCTGTCATCATTTAAACGTTCAGATGCAAATCTGCCGCCTGCAGCTCCTGCTTCCTCATGCATTGCTCAGCAGGAATGTTTATTTATTCAGATAATGATTTTTCTGTTTGCTTTACTAAGATAGGGAACAAAAACTTCAAATTATATAATTTGTCACATCATAATAAACGGACAGGTCTGCGCCAAATGAAGTGTGCGATGTGCGTAAAGAGCGCGCCGCTCTTTGCACCGCTGCTGGTCGCTGCTCATGAACCCGCATGTGTGATTTGCTCGTGATCTCCTCTTTAAATGCTGTGTTCTTCAAAGCCTTTCGCGCAAACATAACGCACGCACCCACACGCACTCGCCACTCATCCACTTAACGCAGATCACCTGCAGAAGCAGGCGCACACAAGCAAGCCTTAAAATGCACTGTCACACAGACGCGCGCGCACACGCACAAGACAAACAGTTACCCAGCAGCAGTTGTAACTTTGGTGGAAACATTTTTTTTCTTTTGCTCAGTAAATCTCGTCTCTGGGGCCAGCTGTCGCTGCCCAGGTCGTTAGCAGGATGTCTGTGGTCTGAATTAAAACTCTGAATGCATCTCTCTTCCCTCCATAACGAACACAGCAGAGGCTCCTGCTGGGAAAGAAACCCCTCTATCCAACTTTGAGCGCATGGAGAAGACGTCGGAAACCACAGAAAGCAGGTCACACACGCTCCGGGGCGAAAACGCCGCATTCATCCTGAACAAGTTCTGCTGTATTCATCCCAACTTACCGATGAGAGCCAGCTGCAGAAAGTACAGTCCGAGGAAGTCCATTATGTGTCATTCACAGGCTGCGATCCGGGATAGGAGACGGTGTGCGGGAATAAAAGCTCCTTCTGTTGTAAATGGCACCGAAATCAGGACCGAGAGGATCGCAGCTATTTCTCAGCTGCTGTCGGTCCGCTCACGCTGACGCCGGACTCCACAGCAGTGCGTGAAAACCCTCAGCGGAGCCGGACATCATGCTTTAACAGCTAAACTTTTGTCTAAGAGGGACGCAGAGAAACGAACCGTCTGCTTCTCACGCGGGTAAAAGCAGCCTCCTATTGAGCATCCCAGACAGCCTCATCCATCCGTCTCGAGCCGTTTCCGCTGCGCGTCGCTTCCGCCTGCGCGCTGTGTGGAAACTGCGGATGAATCGCGGGCGCCTCGGGTTTGTGCGCTCTCAGCCCAAAGCTGCTCTGCGCGCTCTGTGGTCCTCTGGCCGAACACTCTCAGCCCAGCTCGTTTTAAGGATCCAATCTGGACCAAACTTGAAACAGGGCGAGTTCAGCGATAGTCTGTTTCATCCCGCAATCAAAGAGAAACAACAATCCCAGGAAAATGCTGCAGTCTGGGCGAAGGATGACCACACTTCTCCTAAATTAGGTTACAGACACCCCCACCATCACCTCCTAAAAAAGGAGAAAAGGTGATTCTGCAGTCTTCCTGAAGATTTACTGATCTCTTCAGGCCCTGCAGGAGTAGAACTGGATCAGAACACAGCTAGACTCTTCCTCTGTTAACGTAGATAGAGCATTTATGTTTTACCTGTCGTCTGCATGTGGGTCTCCTTTCCAAACAAAACCCAGAGCCATCTATTTTGATCTGGGTTTTGAGGACAGCAGGCTAAATAATCAGTAACATAATTCATTTAGGATCTTACCCACTTTTTATCTGTTTTCCATCCACCCAGAACACTTGGACCAAGCGGCTCGGAAGCAGCACGCCACAAATCAAGACAAATGTGTTCAAGTTCCCAGCACTGGCAGCTGCTTTGCATGCATTTTTTATTTTTTTATTTGCATGTTTCACTCAGAATTATTTTCATGCTGTTAAACTCACACAGCTGACAAAGTCATTTTTGAGCAGCTCGTCAGATGGGAGTTGTTTTTACAGCATCTCAGGGACACTCATCTTAAAGCTAGATTTAGCAGTTTGTGGGACAAAAAAGCTGAAACTCTTGAACAAATTATCGTGCACACAAGCTCACACGCACAAACCTTTTTAAACAAGCTGAGGTTTTGGCGAGTGGGCACATGCAACTCAGAGGACTTGGTTCCCGAGACGGTGGGAGGACTGAGAGGGAGATGCTACAGGGGGTGAGATGGATGTGGGAGTGCCGTGCCAGTAGCATGGAGGGCTCACACACTACCACAGCATCCCATTTTCCTCTTTTCTTCCCTAAATGTTGTTCTGATCATCTTACACACATTTGTCTTTAGCCTTAAGCTTATTTTAATTACTTTGAGCTTCCAAAGAGAGTTAGCTGTAGTAAACAGAAAAGACTGAAAGTTGAATTCACTGTTTTTGGATACGCTAAGTAATAACCAGTATTTTCCAAGTTATTCATAGCTTTAGGGTGGAAATGAAACTCATCACTTTACCATAAAATCTTGCAGTTTTGTCTTAATCAGGGTTTCTTTAAAATGTTGCTTTAAATTTGTGAGAGATGAACCAGGAAGTAAAAGGGTTTGTGGATTTAGTTTGAAATCTCACTTTAGGAAACACGCTGGAGCTGGCCACACCCACCCATCCCTCAGGCTGCTATAAGCTGAGATGCTCCAATATCTTGAAGGGGGGTCAGAGTCGAGCTGCTGTTCCTCCAACAGCAGCTTTGTCTAACACAAGAGGTTGTTCTTTTCTGATTTCCCTGTTTGTGACATCACAAACCTGGACTTTTTGAAATGGCTTGCATATAATTTCCTGAAACCAAACACTGACAGAAAATGTTAAATGACCCGCAATTGTATAGCACCTTTTGGGGTCAGAGGACTCCAAAGCTCTTTACATAAAAGTGTATCATTCACACACACACATATTTGCACACTGGTGGTGTTTAACATAGCCACAGCTGCCCTGGGGCAAACTGACAGAGGCGAGGCTGTCGAGCACAGGCACCACCGGCCCCTCCGACCACCACCAGCAGGCAATGGGGTTAAGTGTCTTGCCCACCTGGAACCTTCCGATTACTGGACAACCTGCTCAACCTGTTGACCTACCGCTGCCCCATAAAACAGATATTGGACGAGCACCTGCTGAGCTGGTCATGAAGCACTTTCACCTACCACAAGTTGGAATAAAGTTGTTAATATATAAATTAATTCTTTTGATTTTCATTTTCTGCATTCCTCTATAGATCCTTAGACTCGTGGAAAAGAATTACAAGGTGATGCACAAAGGAGGAAAAACATAGAAATGGTGCTGCGACACCTACACATCACCAATTCAGCGAGACTTGACGATTGCAACGGAGTCACTTTGTAGTCGTGCTTTTGTGCAGTGATGGAGCTGAATCAGATGCTGGAACAGCTTCCAAGGCCATGCTTCACAAACAAAGACCGGCTGGGCACCAAAGCGACAGCTATGATCATAACCCAAGGCTGACTGCAGTCCAGCTCTCTGCTCCCTGTGATTCTGGAGGCTTCAACATGTCATCTCACAAGCCCTTTCAGTTAGATTTCCCTCATCTTTTGGGGTTTTTGATTTCAGACAATTTGTTTTTTACTTTCTGTATAATCATTTTTCATTGGACGCTTATTATTCTTTGAAGCATTCCTGAAGATTTAAACAGGAATTCACATTTTATATACAAAGACATGTTTCTCACGGATGATACCGTGGAGACAAGGACTATCACTACGTTTCCCAACCAGAAGCTGTGGGTGGATAAAACCATCCGCGAAGCTCTGAGATCCCGCACCGCTGCCTATAACACGGGACTCGCGACGGGGGACATGAACCCGTACAAAGCCGCGTCATATCACGTGCGGAAGGCGGTAAAAGAGGCGAAGTAGCGCTACGGGAGGAAACTAGAGTCACAACTCCAACAGAGTGACTCTAGGAGCCTGTGGCGGGGACTGAGGACAATGACGGATTATAAAGCACCAACAACCGGTATGATGAACGCGGACGCGACTCTGGCAGACGAGCTGAACACTTTCTATGCTCGCTTCGAGGCTGCAGTTAAGGACTCCAACGACGCTATGTATTTTTTCATTTCCATTTAATACTTGTTCAGTCGCTGTTTTGTACATATATTTTTATTTCTTCATACATTCTTATACATTTACATACTGTGTATTTTGTTGTACAGTTACTTTATTCTCAACTTCAACTCATATATATTTTATCTTATTCCTTCCCATCTAAATTTACCTTTTATTCTAATTTGTATTGTATTGTGTATTTTGTTGTAAAGCTATTCAACTTTAATTCAGATATATTTTACCTTACTCTTTCCCAGTTAAATTTACCCTTCATTCTAATTCGTGGTGTACAGTTTTTTTATTTTCAACTCTTAGGTCACGAGCAGTTGTGTAAGGCATTTCACTGCATTTCGTACTGTGTATGAATGTGTATGTGACAAATAAAATTTGAATTTGATTTTGATTTGATTTGAAGCATTCCTGAAGATTTAAACAGGAATTCAAATTTTATATAAAAAGACATGTTTCTCCTGACTAATGTGTTGTCATTAGCGGAAGATACACACACACACACACACACACACACACACATATGTGTGTGTGTGTGTGTGTGTGTGTGTGTGTGTGTGTGTGTGTATAGTAGAAGATAAGAAAGTATCATTTCTATAGCGCCTCTCAAGATAAAAATCACGAGGCGCTTCACAAAAACAAAAAATGTAAAAATATAAAAAAGAATTTAGAAAATGATTAAAAATATATTTAAAATGAGCAAAAAATAGGCAATTGTGATAAAAAATGTTAAGAAAGAGAGAGAGTGAATAGGAAAGAGGGAAACCAGTGGATCCTGAGGAAGGTGGAATAGGTGGGGAGAGCAGAATAAAGAGAGAGAGGTGAAGAAGGTCATACAAAAGCCAGCTTGAACAGGTGAGTCTTCAGCTGCTTTTTGAAGGAGACCACTGAGTCCACTGATCTCAGGCTCAGGGGGAGAGAGGTCCAGAGTCTGGGGGCCACAGCAGCAGATGATCCGTCACCTTTGACCTTTAGCCTGGTGCTGCACAACCAGTAGGCTTTGATCACTGGACCTCAGGGACCTGCTGGGGGTGTAGGGACTAAGAAGATCGCCAATGTAAGATGGTGCTTGTCCATGTAAGGCCCTATAGACCAGAACCAGGATCTTGAAATGAACCCTGAAGTTGACTGACAGCCAGTGAAGCTGGAGGAGAAGCGGGGTGATGTGAGTGTGTTTGGAGGACTTGGTCAGAAGCCGAGCACAGGCGTTCTGAACCACCTGTAGACGGTTCAGGGAGGTTCTGCTCAGACACGTGAAAAGAGAGTTACAGTAGTCTAAGCATGAGGAGATGAAGGTGTGGAGAACTGTCTCAAGTTCAGAGCGAGATAGAATGGGACTCAGCTTAGCAACGTTCCTGAGATGGAAGAAGGAAGAGCGAACAAGAGAACTGACATGTGGATCCAGGGTGAGAGCTGGGTCAAAGGTCACGCCAAGATTCCTGACAGAAGGTTTGGTGTGGGAAGCAAGTTGACCAAGAGAGTCTCTGACTTTGGGAACCAGCTTGTCTGGGGCACAGATGAGGATCTCAGTCTTATCTTCATTCAGCTGAAGAAAGCTCCCAGCCATCCAGGTTTTGATAGAGTCTAAGCAGGTGTGTAACAGCTGCAGCTTAGACATCTCATGAATAATCAGATGTTTGCTGCCAAACTTCAGTCAGAAACAGAAAATCCAGGTTTCTAGAGAGAATTAGATCGTTGAGCAGGAAGGACTTATTGTTAACAGAGCGGGTATTTAATAGAGCCATGCTGAGTGAGGTGGAGGAATCAGAAACTACAGAAACAGCTGGAGTTAGTGGACGTAAATTAGCAGGGTTAGATCCACGGTGTTTATAAAAAACACTTATGGAGGGAACAGGAGGAGAAACCACTGAGGAATGAGGATAAACCGACCTTAAAAAACTTGGACGGATGAACCGTGCCGCAACGCGGCCTGGCGGGAATGCGGAAGTGGCGCTCAGGCCACCAAACAAAGGACAAGAAGCTAGAAGATCATGCCAATGTTTACCAGATAAACCACACTTTAAGAGAAGTCTTATTCTCACCTGGATTCCTGCTCGTTTACCTCTTTTCCTCCGACGTTTTCCTGGGACCGGATAAACATCGCTGGAGGCGCCCTGGTTAGAATCGTCTTTTGGCTCCGGGCCGGTGCGCCACTCAGGTAAACAAACAGGATGGTACATCCTCGGTGCGTCTTGGGCAATCGTGAACGAATGTAAGGACAAAAGAGTCTGGCGATCATAGGAGATGGTAGCAGGGACACTACTGAAGAGGATCGCAGACAGGAGCAAGGTGGAAAAGAGGAGGTTAGTGGAGAAAAGTTTGAAAAAGTGGCCGGTGACCGCGGCTAAGCCAAGCACAGGCGCCATCTTGTTACCGACCGGAAGCGGGTTGGTAAGTATATGCATATCTTCTTGCTTCACACTCAGAAAAATTGTTAATTTCTTAATTAAATATCGTTGGTATTCTTTTAATAGAGCTTCATCGGTTACTGGAGGCCACTGTATAACATATTCAATCCAGGTATTCATGATGTTGTAACTAGAGGGTCAGTTTACAATGAGGGATAGTGAACGTGTCACCAAAGCAAAGGCGACGCAGCAGGATCACAACCTACACAAATTGTTTGCCGAATTGGTTTATTCCTAGAAAATGTTGAAACTTAAAGGGACAGATTTTACAAAACTCACATTTACATCCTTTGGTGCTGCCATTGTGGGTCTCTCCTGCCATGATAAACATGAATCTCCATCTGTTCTTTTGTGTTTCGATTTAGGAATCACGTGCCTAAAACAAGGTGCTTCAAATGTTATTGTTTGTGATGTCACAAATGGAACATTAAAATAAAAAAACCCTCTTGCACTGTCAGCTGCTGCTGGAAGAGCAGCGGCTCTACATCGAGCCCCTCCCAAAGAACTGAGCTTCTCAGCTTATAGCTGCCTGAGTGGTGGATGGGTGGGGGTGGCCAGCACCAACTTGTTTTCTTAAAGTGACAGAGCCCTGAAACGGCTCATTCTGGAAGGTATTGAACATGTCCAGAAATAAAGCTGCTGAAATCTCTATGTGAGAACAATTTGGCGCACAACTTCATGCATGTTTTAAATCGACTGTATAACTTAAAAACATGTACATCTACCACTGGAAAGTTTAATATCATTAAGAAAAGCATCTTTGTCACCCTGGATTCTCTGACTGTCTGCAGATAAGATACTGACTACTCACTCTTTGCTTGATTAAACTAAATTTTGGAGCAAACTGATTATTTTCTTAAATAAATAAATATTTTTTGTCAATTGTGTGCATCTCATAATTGTTAGGCTTTCATTTTTTACCTTTCTCTCTCCTTGCTTTCCCAGTGTTGATTTTCATAAACGCCGTACCTGGAGCTGTTGATTCATTTATTTACTCATTTATTTGCCACTGTCAAGCTGCACATAAAAGTCGTTTGAAGTGTCAGAAAAACTGAGAAGTAAAGCCGAAGCAGAAGTGCCTTAGAGTCAAACGCTTCTTACTGACAACAATGACAACAAAATCGTTCTGACTCCAACAAGTCCTTTCGAAAAGCACCAGCCACTCTCCTAAAATGATACAAATATTGTTTTTCATGCTGAGTCATAAAGGTGTCATTATCAAGACCCACTATTTTTGATCAGCCTGCCAGGAAAAGGTAGAGAAAGATTTGAAGTTAAAACTATTTACATTTGTGTTGTGGATCATGTACACTAGCTAAAAGATGCTTTTCTCATTGAACCTCTTCCTGCTGTTCTTGTGAACTTATATGATCACAACTCACTGGTAGTTATTTGGCTTGTTATTTATTAAACTGGGAAAACAGAACTTTCAAGATTGATTTTTTTTGGAGCAGTGCTGCAGGCATGACAAGCATCAGATCAATAATACACACAACAGCACACACCCAGAATACAAACACAGCAAACAAATATACATGCAGTCAATTTAATCATGGAATAGTTCTGATTATAAAGATGAAATATAACCTAAAGAACCAGGATCTATAGTGTTTCAGGTCACAAGGAGTACTGATTGTTATTTACGGTTCTTTTTGCAGGATGGACTTTCCTTAAAGTTGTTTTGAATTTCTTCAAATCAGAAACTAGATCCATGGGGATATTTTACAGGTGGTTGATGGAGGGAGCAGCATATTTAAAAATGCATTTTCACAAGTCACTAAACCCATTTTGGTTGGATAGAAGGAATGTTGGGAAGTGTGTTCTTGCTTTGCTGAGGCTTGTGTGTTTATTGTGAACTAGTCAATGATTACTTTCAGAGAGCACAAAGGACCATCCAACCCTGAAAGAAAGTTCAGTGGTGAGTGAGACTTTTTAGGTCTGGGATGAAGTTTTTTCCCCTTTATCATTCTCCGTATTCACAATGAGTGTTCATGTCAGCTTCTGCTGCCACACCCTTAGAGTCTGGTGCCAACCCCCAAGGACAACTGGTGCATATTAATCCCCACTGGGGCTCTGACTCAGGGAATACTGGGAATGGTTCATAACAAAAAAACACTCACTTGTCACAGAAATAGTCTACTCTACATTGTGAACAAATGCCCCAGTTACCAGTGTCATGTGGAGGAGTTTAAGTATCTCGGGATCTTGTTCACAAGTGAAGGAAAGCTGGAGTGTGAGATTGATAGGTGCATTGGTGCTGCTTCATCACTGATATGTCGTGAAGAGAGAGATGAGATAGAAGGCAAAGCTCTCAATTTACCAGTGTCATAATGAACGGTTGTACCGGACCCTGGAGCAACACCACTCGAAAACACAGCTGAGGTAAGTAACAAAAATTTTATTAAAAAGGAGATAGAGCTGGGTCCGGACAGTCTGGAACTGGCTGGGATCTTGGAGAGAGAAGAGGTTGGTGAGCTGAGTACGATGCGTTAGGAATGTGTCAGGGGAAGGAAAAGGGGCTTACGGAGTCCTTCGGTGTTTTAGGATTTGAGGAGGGTACTGGCTGGTGATTATGGCAGGAAGGTTGGCTGGAGGCAAGGGAGAGGAGTGGGGGTGGGGGGGCAGGCAGGTAGAGCTGCGTTTCAGAGGAACGAGGAGGGAGGATGGAACAACCTCTGATGTAGGATCTCACGAGAGTAGTGGAATGATCTGGCGCCGTCCAGGTGGAGTCCCGCTCCTCTTATGCTCCTCTGATGACGCTGATGATGCACCTGAGGAAAAACAGCTGAGGGAGCTGCCTGCCACACCCTGCAGAGGGGAAACAGGAGAAACAAGGAATACCTCCAAAACACCAGCAGGGAAGGGGAACCCAACAGTGCCCCGCCTCAAGGGACGACACCCCAGGTGGACGAGATGGAGAACCCCAAGCAGAACGCTCAAAGTCAGTGAGAGTCGGGTCCAGTATAAAGGACCCCGGAATCCAAGAACGCTCCTCTGGACCGCACCCCTCCCAGTCCACGAGGTACTGGACCCCACGGCTACAGCATCGAGAGGCGAGGATACGGTGGACAGTACCGAATGACCGTCAATGATCCTGGCAGAGGGTGGCGGCTCCTCAGGAGGGCCCCCAGGCCCCGGCCGCACGGGTCGAATGAGAGAGATGTGGAAGACTGGATGGACTCTGAGGTGAGAGGGGAGATGGAGACACACAGCAGAGGGGATGGCCTTTATGACGAATGGATCCCGGAAGCGGGGGACAACTCCCGAGAGGCAGCCTTGAGAGGAAAGTCTCTGGCAGACAACCACACCCTCTAGCCGGGAACGTAGACGGCAGCAGGGAGAAGTCGCCTGTCGGCTAGGCGCTTATTCTGGGCCATGGAGAGTTGGAGGGTACACGGGTGTGGTCCCAAATCCTGCGACTCCTAGAAAGGTGAGAATGCACTGGAGGGAAGGCTGAAACCCCAGTGAGGCCTCGATGGTGGAGAGACCCGAGGCAGCGGAGATGTAAGAATTGTGCATGTCTTCAACCCACACGAGGTGCTGGCGCCACGTCGTGGGGTTGGAGGAACAAAGGCAGCGCAGCACATTCTCCAGCTCCTGGTTGAGTCGTGTACACTGCCCATTGGTCTGAGGATAGTATCCAGAAAACAGCTGAGCCTTGGCACCTAAGGCTGAACAGCACACCCTCCACACCTGGGATGTGAATTGGGGACCATGATCCGACAAGATCTCGGCGGGGATCCCGTGGAGGCAGAAGACATGCTGGATGAGGAGTCGAGCCGTAACTGAGGCAGAGGGCAACCTGGATGGGGCAATTAGGTAACACGCCTTGGAGAACTGTCAATAATTGAGAGGATCACTGACCTGTTGTTGGAAGGGGGCAACGCTGTGATGAAGTCTATGGCGATGTGGGACCATGGTCAGCTGGGTACCGAAAGAGGTTGTAAGAGACCAGAAGGGGGGCGATGGGACGTTTTATTTCTGATGCAGGTTGAGCAGGACAAGACATAATCTATAACATCTTTGTTCAGGGATGGCCACCAGAAGTAACGGCGTAGGAGCCCGACCATGCGCCTGAGCCCTGGGTGACATGGGGGACGTAGGAGTGTCCCCACTGGAGCACAGCTATGCGGACTGAGGCAGGAACAAAAAGATGTCTAGATGGACCTCCTCCAGGATCAGGATCCTGCTGCAGTGCCGCCCTGACACAGGCTTCCAGATCCCAAGTGAGGACGCCCACGGTGTATGTGCAGGGAAGGATGGGTCTGGGTTCTTTAGAAGCACTGTCAGGAGAATATTGACGGGACAGGGCATCAAGTTTAATATTGCGTGTACCTGGTCGGGAGGTGATGAGGAAGTTGAACTGGGCAAAGAAGAGGGACCACCGGGACTGACGGGAGTTAAGTCGCTTGGCAGCCTTGAGGTACTGCAGATTCTTGTGGCCAGTCCAGATGACGACTGGGTGTCCAGCCCCCTCCTACCAATGCCTCCACTCCTCTAGGGCCAGTTTAATAGCCAGTAGCTCGACGTCTCCCACATCATACCAGGTCTCTGCAGGGGAGAAACGTTTGGAAAAGTAAGCACAAGGGTGCAGCTTAACATTCTTAGGTGATCGTTGGGATAGGACACCTCGAGGATGTATTAGGAGGATGGGTCTGGACAGGTGAGAATGGGAGCTGAGGAGAATCTATCTTTGAGAGTAGAGAAGGCCTTCTCAGCCACAGGGCTCCAAGCAAAACTCTGTTTTGTGGAGGTGAGAGCTGTGAGGGAGATGCTTTGAGGCTATAGTTCCTGACGAAAGGTCTGTAGAAATTAGCAAAACCCAGGAAACTTTGGAGCTGCTTCCGGGTCTATGGTCTAGGCCACTCCTGCACAGTTCTGACCTTTCACGGACCTGCCCCCCACTGAAGACATGGCCCAAAAAGGAGACTGTGTCCCAGTGGAATTCGCACTTCTCTGCCTTTATATATAGGCGATTCTCGATTAGATGGTGAAGGACCAAAGACACAGCGTACACGCTCCTGCAGGGAAAAAGAAAAAATAAGAATGTCATCCAGGTAAGCAAAAACAAAGTGGTTCAGGTAGTCTCTGAGGACGTCATTGACCAGGTGTTGAAATACTGCAGGGGCATTAGTCAAACCGAAGGGCATGACAAGGTACTCGTAGTGGCCAACGTGGGTCTTAAAAGCCATTTTCCACTCGTCATCCTCTCGGATCTGGACCAGGTGGTAAACGTTACAGAGGTCTAGTTTAGTGAATATGGTGGAACCCAGAACCGAGTCAAAGGTGGAGGTGAGTAATGGCAGGGAGTATTTATTTATTTATTTATTTTTTGTGTCCTGCCTGGCTGTGATGAAAACAGAATTGATGTCTGAATGCTGGTGACAAGCCTTACAGATTTACTCTCAGGTGGAGCATCAAAGCGTTTGCTTTTAATGTCACGCCTGATACTTAAAACTTTCTTGTTATTGTTTTTGAATGCTTTTTAATTCCGACCAGACACGGAGACAGAGGTGAAAGAGAAAGGAAGAGACAAAAGGTGTGTGCGTGTGTGTGTGTGT